>ML821912.1:60943-73249 GCA_009831015.1 Picea engelmannii
AAAGATAAAGTGGAAATCATTGAGTACCATCCGGTCTCGAGGGATTTTGAAGATGTTTTTAGAGAAATTCCAGGATTGCCACCAAAGAGATACATTGATTTCTCTATCAATTTGGTACTAGGAGTTGCCCCAGTGTCTAATACACCATACAGAATGGGTACACCAGAATTGAAGGAGCTACAGATGCATATTGAAGAGTTGTTAAAAAGGGGGTATATATGCCCAAGTCTGTCACCTTAAGGCTGTGTATTGATTTGTAAAGAAGAAGGATGGAATCTTAAGGTTGTGTATTGATTTCAAGCAACTTAATAAGGTTACCATAAAGAATAAGTATCCTTTTCCCAGAATTGATGATTTGTTTGATCAACTGAAAGGTGGAAGAATATTTTCAAAGATTGACTTGATATCAGGATATCATCAAGTAAGGATAAAGGAAGAAGGCATTAGCAAGACAACATTCAGAACAAGATATGGGCATTATGAATTCACAGTAGTTCCATTTGGGCTATCAAATGCCCCAACAATTTTTATGTGTCTGATGAATGGAGTGTTCAAGGAATACCTGGAAAATTTTGTGATTGTGTTCTTAGATGGTATATTCGTCTATTCTAAATCATAAGAGGATCATGAGAAAAATTTAAGAATGGTTTTGCAAGTTTTAAGAGAGCACATATTGTATGCCAAGATAAGTAAGTGCATCTTTTACTAAAAGAAGATTCATTGCTTGGGGCATATAATATCAATAGCAGGGATAGAATTTGATCTTGAGAAGATAGAGGCCACTAGAGGATGGCCAACGCCAAAGAATGTGACATAGGTCAAATCATTCATGGGTCTTTCCAGTTATTACCGAAGATTCATAAAGGGATTTTCAAAGATTGAAAGTCCAATAACTTCTTTGCAAAAGAAGGGAGTGAAATTTGAATGGACTTCCAAGTGTGAAGAGAGTTTTCAAATGATGATTTTTTGTGTGCACCGATGCATGCAAGGAAGGTCTTGGTAGTCAAAAGGATCATGTGGTATGTTTTAATACCCCTATTTCCCCCATCTTGTAAATGTAACTATATTTTTCTAAAAGGGTAGTGTAAATATTTATGCTACTAATGTAAAAAGGAAAATGTTGGAAAATTATTGAGGGGGGGTTGCCTATATAGGTCATGATGCCATGAGAGGGAATCAATGAGGAAATTTCCCTTGCCAATTTAGTCATCAAGAAAAATCCAGAATACCCATTTTTCTAGAATTGTAGTTAATGGAGGAATTTGGTAGATGAACTATCGGCTTCCCACATTTATGAAAATGAATGGGTGTTGTACCAAAAATTCCTTGTCTCAGAAGCATGGGAAGAAAAGTACCCATCGAGGGGATTTTGGACTGACCCACGAATTGGGGGATTTGACCCACAAAATCTAACTAAAGAAGGAAAGAGACAAGGAAAAATCGGAAGAAAAAGAAGAGGGGGGACAATTAGTTGAGTCTAGGAGCCATTTTATGAGGAGAGGGAAGGAAAGAGGAATGGGTCTGGTGACCATTTATGAAGAGGGAGGACATGTGTATATTTCTAGTTCTGAAGAGATCTAAAAAACAAATTTGTTTATGAGTACATGAATTGTTGGGCAATGTTTTCCTAGCCAAGATGGTAAATGGGGTTGCAAAGAAAATGATTGACTGAGGAAGCACTCATTGCATACCCCATTTCTTGGTGGAGAGAAAACCAAAATTCCAAGTTCCTATGGGAGGAGGAGAGTAACCTATGTCCCAGGTTGTTGCTGAACAAAAGGAAGAGTCTCTCTCAGAGAATCATGATATAGCTAGGAGGCAGCCAATGGTAAATTCATCTAGGAGTTGATTTGCCTACGGTTGGGAGGAAAAGGGCACCCCTTTCAACAATTAAATCATTATCTAGTTTATAGATAAGTATATTTTGTTAAATATTTGTAGTGTTTAGATCATAGAAAATGATATAATATGTTTTAGAACCATGTAATTTTAATTTCTGACAAAAGGGACTCGAGAAATTTAGGTAAAAAGGAAGAAAATGTTTTATCTGAAGTTCATTTGATTTACTTCCTTATCTCTTGAATTTTTGTGTGTTAAACTAATATTTTTGGGAGTGGATGTTGTGCTTGATTGTGTTGTAGAGTTCAATGCATGCTTGGGAAATGATGACTGAACAATTAAAAATCTCTATAAAACATCTGAAAGAAGAGAGAGTGATTTTTCTGCATAACCGTGTTCTATTTTAGTATGTCCTCAAATCCTATGCTATAAAGCTTAGAGGATATCAGATCTGTGCAGATTTCAGGAAATAATCTCAAATATGGAAAAACATTATAAGTCCTTATAAATAATTATTAAGGAAAAATAATTAGGAAATAAACATGAAATTTTTCTAATTGAATGAAAATACAAAAGTTCTCAAAATTCTATTTGGGGCATAAATAGATATTTATGTTAAACTTCCGTTAAATCTCCTAAATTTGGGAGGAATCCCCTTAAATTTCAATTCTAGTAGAAATGTAAAATTATTGTGGGGAAAATTCTTGGTCTTAGGACCAATTTTCTTAAATTTTGGTAAGAATGGTAAAACACAGTAATAAGGAAATGAATGCAGGTAAATAGGGGATTAGTACCCCTTGGCAAAAACCATTGTCTTACCATGGAGAATTCCACTCCAAGAAAATATATTAATATGGAAAAATTAATTTAAACAAATAAATGTTTCCTAAATATAGGTGTATATATGTAAATGCATTTATGTATTTAGATGTTTTTCGGGGCAAATTTTAGCAATTGGTAAGTTCTGGTATACTCTAGTAAAATACCAAAGTTACCATTTAGATATTCCACTAATTGAATAATAAGGTTGCATAATGTTATATTTGCAAACTATAAATTTCTTAACCTGGTGTGAGAGTAATGGAGATTGGAAGTTTCTATCTTCTGTGTAAACGTTTTTAATTGCATTGAAATTTCCTACTTATAAAATTCATACTTTACTCAAACATATCAACGATTCTTGGAGAAACTTCATTAAATGGAGTCATAAATTCTCCTATTTGTTTTTCTCAACGTAGGAGTATGTATAAAATGCATAATTATTTAATTATTAAAGGCTTGGAAAATATATGTATTTTCCTGTATCCTTTTAACGTGAAAATATTTTTATAATATTAAATAGTAAACTAAGCTCGTTGGTGATTGGTCTTCGAAGTCCCACCTTCGAGGTGGAAGGGAGAGTGCATGAGAACTAAGTMTAAATCCATCAGAGCGATGGCATGGACAATTATGAAATTTAAGTGCATTTTAAATATTACCCCTTCCCTTTCCTGATTGGTTGTCGGATAGGTGAGAAATGAGTAAACTCGTGGAGAGTGAAGACCAATGTGTTGGAATATCCAGCAATACTAAGAGGGGGGGGTGAATTAGTATTGCCTACTTTTTATTTTTAACTTCATCCACATTAAGCACACATATTAATTATTCAATTAAGAAATATATGATGAACAACAAACCCTTATGAACACAAGATTTTATCGTGGAACCTAGGGAAAACCACCAACTCTTTTCTCATTAATAAAATATTCTTTTACAAAATTGTTTTCAAGCTACAACTTGATGGAGAGACATTCCCCAAGTTTCTTAAACTATAATTGAAGGGATGCTGCCACACCCCATTTACCATCTACAACTGGAAGGATGCACCCACATCCTCATTCACGAGCACCAACTGGTAGGAGGCTTAAACACCCTGTTTAGTCAGCTACAATTGACAAGGAAGCACCAACTCCCTCTGTTCACCAACACCAACTGGTAGGAGGATTCGACCCCCTGTTTAGTCAGCTACAACTAACAAGGAAGCACCAACTGCCCTGTAGGCTCCAACCTGCCCTTGCACCACCCAACCACCCTTAATTTATAATGCAATACATTCTTTTTTTGTACTTCACTAAATTTAACTCATGCAACCATTTTTGTAATTTCTACTTGTCTGTTGCAGCCTCTGCTTGAATGGTCTTCTATATCAAGTACCGGATTGCTTAATTGTTGCTCTGTCTTCTTTTGTTCTTGATATTCAAATAGACATTGACAGGCACCTTAGAACAAATAGTTCTTCATCTTTGACTCTGCTTCTGTTTTAGATCTTCTAATATGAACCACAGAGATACATTCTTCTCACCACTTTTTCTTGTTTATATAATCTTCAAAATTGTGTGAAATTTAAAACATCGTGTCCCTTTATTTGAACCATTGTACCTTTTCATTTAAGATGATAATCTAAACTTTAATTAATATCATTTTTCCTTTTTATTCATTATTCATGTTTTTCATGATTTAACTTCTCTTTTAATCATGACTGTGTATCGGTTCATTTTTGTCATAAATTGATCATAGTCATGGATCAATTTAATCCTTTATACTCGATCCTTAATCTTTGTTATAATCACAGAGACCATATTATATGGAGGCACTTCCTTCAAGCCATTTCATATGACCATGTGTTACAGGACCACATGCTTTACCAAATATAATGACGTATAACAATTTTCTTTTTAGAAATTCTTATGTCATATGACCAGATGCGATGACCAAGCGGTTAGACTAGATGAGTGTTTGAGCACTTCCTTAAAATCAACGGTCAAGATTTAATTACTTGCTGAGATGAGCGGCTTATGAGATTTTGGGTTTTCGTCCTTCGGGACTCTCAAGTTTGAAACCATTTCAAAACACCAATATAGATATCCTCGATTAGATAGGATGGCTCACATTACATCTTGGAACCATATGACCAACTGCGGTGACTAGGCACTAGACCAAACACATGCTTTGAACACTTTATTAGAATCAACAGTCGTGATTCAATCTTCTGATGAGATGGATGGTTGACGGGATTTCAGCACTTCGACCTTCGGGTCTTCGTGACTCACAACATTACAAAACTCACGATCACGATATCACCGAAACAATCAGACGATTCACATTAAAATTGCAGAGACAGATCAACAATCATCTTTAACCTTACATTCATCCTTTTACTGTTGAATCTGACGGCTATGAATTAATCATTCATTGAGATGGATGGTTGTCATAATTTTGGAATTTTTCCCTTCGGTTCTTTGACCTTTCAGACCATTTTCCTCTCGGCACTTAGGCCTTTCAGCCTTCAGGATTTTGGAACTCTTGTCTGGTTAAAAATCCTAAAATAAGACTCCACGAGTGATGTAACTGCTTGCATCATATGATGATGTGTCACGTGCCGATCAACTGTCACGTGTCAATTAAATTCATGATTTACACGTACCTGAAATACCAAATCGACTTGACACTTGTAAGTGTCTGATTGCACCATGTGTCATTGCTGCCGTAGTCTTGCTGACATGGATCCTTACGATCTAACGGTCATTGTATTTAGATCGACGGCTCAGAGATATTTTGGGTTTTAGTCTTTCGGGACTTCGTGACTTTTGACACTTAGAAATCCCTAATATGATATTGCCGAAATGATCAGACATCTCACATTACTTTCACGGAGACGGATCAATGAACTGCCTTAAACCTTAAATTGATCCTTTCTTTCCTTAATCCAACGGTTGTGTCTTAATCAGGCATTGAGATGTATGGCTATTGGGATTTTGGCATTTTTGACCATCGGGTCTTCATGACCTCGAACAGTTTGAAACTCCCGATTATGATATCACTGAAATGATCAGACGGTTGATGGGAATTAGATTTAATCTAACGGCTGACAAGTATTCAGCTAATCAATCTTTTATCATCTTATCCTATCCTTCCACTTTGAGAAGATCCGATGGCTGACGGGAATCGGGGTTTGATCCGACGGTTGATGAGGTTTCGGCACTTTGAACTCACAACCTCTTTACCTCACTTATCCTAACCTTCCACATTGCGATGATCTGACGACTGACGGGAATCGGGTTTAATCCGACGGTTGCTGAGGCTTCTCACAATTTCTGTGCATTGATCAATTGTTCAGTCTTTCCACTGATATCAATGACATATCTACAATTTGTTCTTCCTTCAGATCTTTTGATCAATGAAACATTGTTGATCCTATCATGATAAAAAATAGTCACTTATTATCTCTCAATGTGTTATTCCTTTTGATCTTCATACTATTCGCTTACATGTTCGCTTCTCCTCTTGAGCTTGTGTTTTTCCTTCTTTGCATAATGTATGACATCTTCTGCTGACTAATATACTGTTGACATCAATGACAATCTCATCTATCATTTAACAACAGATCATCACATCGACTGTTGACACCGGTGACTGTTGACATCAATGACAATATTTCCAACAATCTCCCCCTTTGTCATTGAGGGAAACACACTAACTTCATATTCAAAGTTCCACCCGTGATGATGCTTTTTGCTTATGAATATTTCCTTTTATGAAGTTTCTCTCCCCCTTTGACATCAATGGAAAAGGTTTTCTTCTCCTATGATCTGTATGTATAAGTACTTTTCTGACCTCTGGTAACTCTGTATGTTACTGACTAGGCTGAACTTGGGTAACTCTTCCTACAAACATGTTCTGCCAGTCATAGATAAATGACTCCCCCTATCAATATCCTCTTTCTCTACTTCTGACTACTCTCCCCTTTTGTTTCTAAAAAGGTAGCTCTTCCTGACAAGGTTTAATCCCTTGTTAATTTATTAACTTCTTATCTTAGTTTATTGGGATTTTTTTTGTGTTTCATATGAGTAGTCTTCTTGATACTAATTTTTGTAGTGATTGAGTCTTTTCAAGACTTAATATAATTAATTTCTTATTTTCTAATCAAAACTTCCCTTGATTTTTTACTGACTATTCTCCCCCTTTGTTTTTGAAAGGGTATCTTTTTCTACCAGGGTTTCTCCTCTTGTTATCTCTTACAGGATGTCATGTATAGAATTTTGTACATCATAACACTGTTGTTGTGGATACTGTTGTCTTAACACAACACAATTGTAGGTCATATTCTTCAAACAACCCTTGGTTTTGTCCATCGATTCTCATCGATCTCTAACTAGGATACCAATTCATTTTTATATCATCCACCTTGACATCTGTATTCTCAACAATCTTATGTATCCTAAGATTGTAGCATATGTATGCTTTCTTGGTAGAAGCATATCCAAGAAGGATACCTTCATCATATATAGCATCACATTTTCGAAATTCTCATCACGCCTTTTGATGTAACCCTTACTTCCAAAGACCTTGGAGTATTTTACCAAATGAGCTCTTCCAAAACAGGGTTCACAGGGAGTTTTTACTACTATTAATCATGAGCTGACATCTATTCAATATGAGTACTGATGTACTTACAACTTCCCTCCAATATCAATACTAATCAATGGAATATCCATCAGATAATTTCCTTCATTAAGCATAGTCTTTGCAGCTTTCTTGGACAGAGATCACTTTTTTTTTAATTTTTCTTTTAGAAAGAGTTTCAGTGTACCATTAAAATAGGATTGAAAGATTTATGAGATAATCATCACTCAATTCTTCTTGTTGTTCTACCATTGGAGATTCATCATCAACGTCATTATTATGTGCACCAGAAGCTTCTTTATCCTTGTCTAGAGAATATTCCTTATTAGAAGTTTCATCCTCCAAACTCCTATTATTAACTTCATCAGTTTCAGGAACAATATTTTCCTCAACTTTCTTATTTGGTACTTCGAATTTTATTTTCCATGTCTTCTTATTTACTCTTGTTGTCATATTGTGTGAAGTATTTCTTATTGACTGTCTTCTTGAGTTCCAACAGCCATGGGATTTGTGACCATGTCCACCACAACTATAGCATCTCATAGTGTAACATTGTGTAGCAATATGTCCAACAAGATTGCAGTTCCAACATCTTATATTGTTGTTGAACCTACCAATTTGTTTTCTTCCATGAGGCCTACAATCCAAGGCTTTATGGCCATACTCATTACAAGAAAAACAATAACCTTTAAAAACACTCTCATACTCCCTTTGATTCATCCATGAAGGTGTATTTCTCCAAAACTTACTTTAAGGTGTATGAGTAGCTTCAGGATGTCTTCCTTGATCTGATCTTTTGATTTGATACATCTTCATGGGAGGATGAGCAGATTCTTTAGAATTCTTGTCATGCTTCTGCTACATAGTTGTTCCTTTGGAGGTATCATCACAACACATGTAATCTTCTACATCAATCTAAGTAATAGGACTTGATCCTTTAACCATGTGTACTTGGTCATATCCAAGGCCGAATTTTTTTGAGGGAAATATTTGTAGACTAAGAATTTTATTAAAGGCTTCAATTCCTTTCTTGAATTTTTCAATAGTCTTCAGTTGATTCTTGAGTCTAGCAACTTCTCGTTTTAAATTATTGGCTTCTTCCATGCTAATGGCTACTTTTTGTCTTGAACTATGAAGCTCCTCTTGTGAGGACATTAGTTGTCTTTTTAAGGTCTGATTTTCTTCCTTACTTTCTAGTTGTTGTTGTTTGAACTCTTCAAACTTTTGTTGCTCCTTATTAAGAGATTGTTCCATGGATTCTAATCTTTCTTGATCTAGTTGGACTTGGATTCTGAAGTCAACTATGATTTTCTCAAGTTCTTTATTCTTTGAACCTTGTTTCCTCCTTTGCTCCAGCATGAGATTCTTCAGTTGTTTACACCTTTGTTTACATTTTCTCAGTTCGTCCAAAGCACTTTCAAGCTCAGCTTCCAAGTTGACTTCTGCTTCAATGTCTGAGTATTCTTCAACAGAGTCTTCATCACTAGAATTGTTGTAGACTGAATTTTGTTCTGATTCAAATGATTCATTTGACTGCTAATCTGGGTAGAGGTCTTTCCAAGGTTCTTTTGCAGAGTTACTTTCACCTATATTCTCTTTGATATCATCAGATAATCCATCAAGGATTGTATTCATTACCATTGAGTTAATTTCTTGGCTTTGTTTTGAGCTGTAGTCCTTACTCTATTTGGTGGGAAATAATCAATGATCACTGAATTCCATACATCATGTCCCAATGCCTTCAAATGACTTTCCATTCTTGTACTCCAAAATACGTATTCTCCTTTTCTAAGTATTGGAGTTCCATTCTCAGTGTAAATCTTTTGTCCATCCATGTGTGCTTAATTTGATCTTCCTTTCAGTTTGTTAGACTGTGCTTAAAGGAACCTTTTCCTTGATACCAATTGTTGGAATTTCTAGCAATACTGAGAGGGGGGGGTGAATCAGTATTGCCTACTTTTTTTTTTTGACTTCATCCACATTAAGCACACATATTAATTATTCAATTAAGAAATATATGATGAACAAAAAACCCTTATGAACACAATATTTTATCGTGGAACCCAATAGGGAAAACAACCAACTCTTTTCTCATTAATAAAATATTCTTTTAGAAAATTGTTTTTAAGCTACAACTTGATGGAGAGACATTCCCCAAGTTTCTTTAGCTACAAATGAAGGGATGCTGCCACACCCCATTTACCAGCTACAACTGGAAGGATGCACCCACACCCTCATTCACTAGCGCCAACTGGTAAGAGGCTTCGACCCCCTGTTTAGTTAGCTACAACTGACAAGGAAGAACCAACTCCCTCTGTTCACCAACACCAACTGGTAGGAGGCTTCGACCCCCTGTTTAGTCAGCTACAACTGACAAGGAAGCACCAACTCCCCTGCAGGATCCAACCTACCCTTGCACCACCCAACCACCCTTAATTTATAATGCAATACATTCTTTTTTTGCACTTCACTGAATTTAACTCATGCAACCATTGCTGTAATTTATACTTGTCTGTTGCAACCTCTGCTTGAATGGTCTTCTATATCAAGTACTGGATTGCTTAACTGCTTCTTTGTCTTCTTCTATTCTTGATATTCAAATAGACATTGACAGTCACCTTCGAACAAATAGTTATTCATCTTTGACTATGCTTATGTTTTAGATCTTCTAATATGAACCACAAAGATACATTCTTCTCACCATTTTTTCTCGTTTATATAATCTTCAAACTAGTGTGAAATTTAAAACATCATGTCCCTTTATTTGAACCATTGTACCTTTTCATTTAAGATGATAATCTAAACTTTAATTAATATCATTTTTCCTTTTTATTCATTATTCATGTTTTTCATGATTTAACTTCGCTTTTAATCATGACTATGTATCGGTTCACTTTTGTCATAAATTGATCACAGTCATGGATCAATTTAATCCTTTATACTCAATCCTTAATCTTTGTTATATTCACAGAGACCATATTATATGGAGGCGCTTCCTTCAACCCATTTCGTATGACCATGTGTTACAGGACCACGGGCTTTACCAAATATAGCGACATATAAAAAAATATTTTTAGAACTTCTTATGTCATATGACCATATGCGATGATCAAGTGGTTAGACTAGACGAGCGTTTGAGCACTTCCTTAAAATCAACGGTCGAGATGAGTAGCTTACGAGATTTCGGGTTTTCGTCCTTCGGGACTCTCAAGTTTGAAACCATTTTAAAACACCGATATAGATATTGCCAATTAGATAGGATGACTACGGTGACTACGGTGACTACGGTGACTACGGTGAACCATACATCTCAGAACCATACGACGAACTATGGTGACTAGGCACTAGACCAAACACACACTTTGAACGCTTTATTAGAATCAACAGTCGTGATTCAATCTTCTGATGAGATGGATGGCTGATGGGATTTCGACACTTCGACCTTCGGGTCTTCGTGACTAACAACATTACAAAACTCACGATCACGATATCGTCGAAACAATCGGACGGTTCACATTAAAATTGCAGAGACAGATCAACGATCATCTTTAACCTTACATTCATCCTTTTACTATTGAATCCGACGGTTATGATTTAATCATTCATCGAGATGGACGGTTGTCGTAATTTCAGCATTTTTCCCTTCATTTCTTTGACCTTTTAGCATTTCGGCCTTTCGGTCCATCATCCTCTCGGCACTTAGGCCTTTCGGCCTTTGGGATTTCGAAACTCTTGTCTGGTTAAAACTCCCGAAATAAGACTCCCCGAGTGACGTAACTGCTTGCATCATATGATGATGTGTCATGTGTCAGTCAACTACCATGTGTCAATTAAATTCACTATTTACACATACCTGAAATGCCAAATCAACTTGACACTTGTTAGTGTCTGATTGCGCCATGTGTCATTGTTGATGTAGTCTTGCTGACATGGATCCTTACGATCTAATGGTCATCATATTTAGATTGACGACTCAGAGCTATTTCTGGTTTTTGTCTTTTGGGACTTCGTGACTTTTGACACTTAGAAATTCCCGAATATGATATTGCCAAAATGATCGGACGTCTCACATTACTTTCACGGAGAGGGATCAATAGACTGCCTTAAACCTTAAACTGATCCCTTTTTTTATTAATCTGATGGTTGTGTCTTAATCAGGCGTTGAGATGTATGGTTGTCAGGATCTCGATGTTTTTGGCCATCGGGTCTTCATGACCTCGAACAATTTGAAACTCCCGATTACGATATCGCCTAAATGATCAGATGGTTGACGGGAATTGGATTTAATCCGACGGCTGATGAGTATTCATCTAATCAATCTTTTATCAGCTTATCTTATCCTTCCACTTTGAGAAGATTCGACGGGTGACGGGAATTGGGGTTTGATCCGACGGCTGACGGGGTTTCGACACTTTGAAATCACAACCTCTTTACCTCACTTATCCTAACCTTCCACATTGCGATGATCTGATGACTGACGGGAATCGGGTTTAATCTGACGGCTATTGAGGCTTCTCACAATTTATGTACATTGATCAATTGTTCAGTCTTTCCACTGATCTCAACGACATATCTACAATCCATTCTTCCTTTAGAGATTTTGATCAACGAAACATTGTTGATCCTATCGTGATCAACAATAATCATGAATTATCTCTCAATGTGTTATTCCTTTTGATCTTCATACTATTCGCTTACCTGTTCACTCCTCCTTTGAGCTTCCGCTTTTCCTTCTTTGCATAATGTATGACATCTTCTAGTGACTGATATACTATTGACATTAATGACAATCTCATCTATCATTTAACAACAGATCATCACATCGACTGTTGACATCAATGACTGTTGACATTAATGACAATATTTCCAACACAATGGAGCTTCAAGCATTATATTAATATAATAATTAACCTTGCTCCACTGTAATTGGATGTCAGATGAATGAGAGGAGAGCACATGAAGAAGGTCTGAATTACCAGAGATTAAATTAAAACATGAAACATTATATATATATATATATATATA
>ML821913.1:3351-18211 GCA_009831015.1 Picea engelmannii
TGTCTACTCTAAGAGTCACATTTTTCTATCGCCTGACCATCTCCAAGGCCTCCATTCTCTATGTATGTTTGTTTGCTATGATCTCTTCAGGCTTTAGACTTGGTGTCTCTACTGGTTCTGGTCGTTACTTACTTAGATCTCTCTGCTTCCTTCTAGTCCTCCCCCTGAGTCTGTCTCCCTTTTAGATTCTTTCGCATGGTGAGAGGGGGATCCCACCTTTATTCACGTTGTAGGCAAGGCAGGCATGCAACCTTCAGGGTGCAATTGAATGCTGAAAACTGTGCTACAACGTAAGGCTCACACACCCCCAAAAATTCAAGCGGAGCTTGACTTGGTTGAGGCAGACGTTTGAGTTCTTTGACATTTCATAGAGAACGAGGTGGTCAATGAGAACATCTACCCATGGATTCTCGAGCTAGAGATTCTCAATACTATAAAATGATCAACTTATACTGGCACCTAAAAACTCTTATGGGCAAGTTTTTGGTTGAACGTAATGAGGCCCATCGAGAGATTTTCCTTCAGCTTGATGATGTCCAACTTTAGACCAAGATCATGGACCATAAGATCATTTTGCTTGCTGAGAAGGTTGCAGGTTTGGAATTCACCGAGCTTGACCTTCCTCAACCCCAGGTTCCTACTGCTGACAATCTGGCTCCACTGGCTTAATTTTTCTCATGCTAGGACTATTGATCTTTTTTTTTTTCTAGTCTCAGAGGTAGTGAGGCTCTAGCCCCTCCTCACCCTAGTTATCCATCTATTAACCAACACAGTCTCATATTTTACTATCTAGCCTTCAAATTTTAGCATTCCAGGATATGTAGTTTACTGTTTTATCTTCTTTACAAGACGATTGGGATACACAAACTGTTATTTTGTTGTTGGTCTGGTTTCCCTAGTAGTAGACCAACAACATAAATTTTGTTCTAAGCTAGACTTCCATACATTCTTGCTAACAACAATTTTAAAAAACCGATCAAGAATCACAATTACACAAAAATACATAGAGTACTAAATTAAAGTGCCATTTTGAACCTCCTTCCCTTCAGCAGAGAAAAGAGGACCTTGTTCTTCAACTTCCATGGGGTCAAGAGGATGACTCCCAAACTCTTCCTCTCTAGAGACGAATGAAAGGAATTGGCAGAGTCGAGATAGTTGGTTTCCCTAGAAAGAGAATACAATTGTTGAGGCATGACTATATTGTGAAGTTGTTGACATTCGACCTCTATGACATCGATCCTCTGTATTTGAACCTAGAGCATTTCCATTATGTTTGCCACACTTCTAGTTAAAACTCGTTCCAATTCTAAAAAATTCTTGTTGATCCTATGGAGGGTTTGGTTGGTTTCCTAGAGTGTCTCTTCGTGTCGACAAATAATTTTCTTAACTTCTCTGCCATCAATGTCACCCATTCTTTCTACGGGACAATCTTTCACAGAGGAATAAACTAACCACTAGAAACTACTCTCCCTAGTTCCCAGTGGCACCAACAGAGAAAATAGACCCACTCCAACTCTATTGAAAATCAAAATGAAAGGATTTCCTTGACAACTTATTGCAGGAAAAGTAAAGGGAGAGGTATGCGTAACATACAAACGAATGACCTCAGAATCACCAAACAAAAAAAGAGAGACCACTAACATTGAAATAGTTGGGCTACCCACTCGTCGCACACCCTTGTTCCTCCACTCCCCGAACACTCTAGCACCATGAATACTGGGCTTCCAAACAACCACTGCTCCTGAGAATTCAAACCAGTTGATCTGGATTGGATCATTATATTATTTTTCGTCTATCTCGATGCTTTTAGAGTGAAATTTTTTTGGAGAAACTAACTTGCAAGGTCATTTTAATGGCAGGTCCCAGTTTGGAAAATTAGGGTTTGAAACCTTCCAGATCCATTTTGAGACATCAAATGACATTTTTGGGGGTCCCCTTTGATGCTATTCTACACATCACCACCTTTCCAACGGTGCAAAAACCATGTCAATTGGAGCTCGTATGCGAAAGTTATGCCTCCCGCAAATTAACCTACCGTGTTGACCACCATGGTATGAGTAGATGCCACATCAACCTCCATTACTCATGCAAATTGGGCAAGCCACATATGTACTTTCAAGAAGATCCTAGAAGGTCCAAATTTTTTTCATAATTGAGGGTTGAGGAATTCAAAACCTTACCCCTGAATGGCTATCCAATGATGTTAAATATCAGGATTGTAGGAGGAGAAGGGGTTCCATTCTTTTGCATTGTATCTTGTTCCATAGTTGAGTACAACAACTGAGAGTGGTAAGCGTAATAAAGGAGGGGAGATTCTATAGCAGTCATACAAGCCACAATGTCAAAGGCAACTCCATAGAGAGAGCCTCTTTCTCTGTACTTGCATTTGAAGAAAATAGAGCATATCAGTCTCACCTTCTAGATGGGTTTTTTCTTGTATTTGGTTTACCAGGTTTTATCTCGTGTTTATTTGTGGATGGTGTGTGAGTATTTATTTATGTTTTTTATTTTTTGCATTTCATCTATTTCATACATTTAAGCAGAAAAAACCAATAATTAAATAATCTGAGATCTAAAGGAAACTAAGCTTCATCATAACGATTTCAATAATTTTATTAGATATGTTGTGACGAATTGTCCAGTGGAATATCCACGATAATTTACAGATCATATTGGTATCAGAGTAGGTTTTCTTGGGGTATATGTGGAAGTTGCAGGGCTCAAGGGATCGGTTTAAGAAGAAATTTGCAGAGCCCTAGCCATGGAAGACAAGTTTGTTCATAACAACCCTTGAGATCCAACACAAGAGAGATTCACAAGGCTGGAAGAAAAAGTCACTCACATATCTCGCAATATGTCCCTCCTCATGACACCAATAACAAGTAAGTTTAGACTGATTGAAGAGGTTGGAGGCTCTAACTTTGAGATCGGATCATGGTAACGAAGATCCAAAAAAGGAGAAAGAGCATCCAGGTACCAGTACCATAAACCCTTCACAGTTTTTATTCAAGATAGAAGCAAAAGTGGGAATAAATCCATATCAAGGTGAGATCGATGCATTAAAACTGAATCATTAGTTGCAACAACTAGAAATTTATTTCATCGTTCACCATACAGATGAAGGACAAAAGATATCATTTGTGAGACTAAAGTTAGAGGGTCATGCATTAACCTATGAGAAATCCATACATAAACACTTAGGCTGGAGGGTGATCCGCAAGTAACTTGGTCAGAGGACTTCAAAACCCTCATTAAGTCCCAATTCTACCCTATCGGGTATGAATAAGACCAATGGATCTGATGGCACTACTTCAGGCAGAAGCAAGGGCAGACTGTACATGAGTACACCATCGAGTTCAGAAAGATGGCCATCATGTTAGGTATCTCTCCCAAAAACCCAGATGTACTCCTCAAGTACATGGGGGGGCTACGTATCCATCTATGAAAGCAAGTGATGTTTTTCAATATAAGGACAGTGGACGAGGCATGTGTAAAGGCATAGTATCTGGAAAACATAGGCCACAAGAAAGGATATCCAAGTGGTTCCAAGCAAAAAGATCACTAGGAGGCTTCCAAGGAGGGGAAGAAGAAGTGGAAAGGGGGAAAGGATATTAAGACGACAACCACTGCACATTAGTCCAAGGATCCCAACAACCATTGCAATATTGATGGCCACACTGAGGAAAAGTGTTGGAAACTACATCCATAGTTGAACCTGAGGAACCGCAAGAAGGAAGCAAAGAAAAATAATCTTCTAGTCACAGATTGGAGCAATCATGTTAAAAGCAACTTTGATGTGGATGAGAATATTGTATGCACATCGATGAAAAATGAGGTGAATCTGAGTAGCCTTTATCACTAGGAATAGAAGGAGATGACTAAACTTTTCCACATCAAGATTCATGTCAAGAAGACCAAGGTAAACACTATGTTCAACTCCGGTTCATAGGATAATCTCATAACAATGGATATAGTTAGCAAGCTTGTATTAAAGGGTCATGATCATCCTAGCCCCTATCCATTGGGTTGGGTAAACAAGGATGCAGAGATAATGGTAACAAAACAATGTAAGATTAAATTTGTTGTAAGTGTTGATTTTATTGAGGAAGTGGAATTGGACGTAGTACCCCTTGACGTATGAGGAGTAGTGTTTGGAAGCCCCTACATGAATATGAGGGATGCAATCTTCATGCAGAGAGAAAACGCGTACCGACTAATAAAGGATGGGAATTCCTACATCATCAATGCACATAAAGGCAAGTCAAAGATCTCACTAGTAAGTGCTAACCAAGCCAAGAAGTTGATTAGTTCTAGTAAGAAATATAATTTACTTTTCTTGAGAGAAAATAAGACTAAGGATGAGTCGATAAGAGTAAATGAATACCTAGAGGGATGTACTAAAGAGTAGAAACATCAATTGGAGGAGTTCCTACAAGCATATAGAGGAGTGTTCCATGAGCCTAAAGGGATACTAACCAAGAGGGAAGTGGAGCATGAGATATAGTTATTGCCAGACTCCCCATTGCCAAATGTTGGGATGTATAGACAGTCCATTTTGGAAGCAAATGAAGTGAAGAAGTAGTTGTAGCAGTTGTTGGAGCAGGGTGTGATTCAATGAAGCACCTCACCTTGTGGGTCACCTATCATATGTGTACCGAAGAAGGACGAGACTTGGCGAATGCGTATCGACTACAAAGCATTGAACAATATTACACTAAAAAATTGGTACCCTCTGCCTAGGATCGATGATCTGTTAGATCAATTGTAGCATGCAAATTATTTCACCCGGTTGGATTTCAAATCGGGATACCACTAGGTACGCGTCAAGGAAGATGACACATGAAAGACTGCCTTTAAGACAAGGCAAGGTTTGTATGAATGGTTGGTCATGCCATTAGGTTTATGTAATGCACCATCTACATTTATGAGATTGATGAATGGTGTATTATTCCCATATCTAGATTCATTAGTTATAGTCTATTTGGATGATATACTGGTTTATAATGCTACCTGGGAGGATCACATCTCACATCTCATGCAGGTGTTAGAGATTCCAAAGATCCACCAGATGTTGGCTAACCTCAAGAAATGTGAGTTTTCTCAACAATGTTTGGTGTATTCGGGGTATGTGATCGGTGGAGGGGAGCTCAAGATGGATCCCACAAAGATGGAAGACTTCATAAAATGGCCAGTTCCTACAAATGTCACTGAAGTAAGAAGTTTTGTTGGGGAAACATAATACTTGTGGAAGTTCATAGCTTCATTTTCAGCAGTAGTTGCACCACTCCACACACAACAACGACTGGTAATAGTTTATAATGGGGGAAGAATCAATAGAAGGCTTTCGATGAGCTAAAAAGAAATAACAATTAAGCACCAATCCCTACATTACCAAACTTGCAAAAGAATTTCTAAGTGGAGACATATGGAAGTAGGTATGCCACGGGAATAATTTTGATGCAAAGAGGAATGCTTGTATGCTATCACTCTAAAATATTTCATGGGGAAATTCTCAACTACCCTACCTATGACAGGGAACTCTATACCTTGGTTCAAGTTGTCAAGAAGTGGAAACACTATTTGATGGGAAATGAGACCATCATCCACACACATCATCACCTGTGATAGTATTTGCAGGCCTAGAATAAGCTACAATGAACCAAACATTGCGAGTGGATGGGGTTTTTGCAACAATTTGATCTAGTCATTGAGTATAAGAAGGGCAACACAAACAAGTTGGAAGACATGCTTTGAAGGCCACCCACATCCAAGATTACAACTTTGGGAACTCTGATGTACATGGAGCCTTTTACCCATGATGCATATAGAGAGGCATACACAGAAGACGAGGAATTCAAGGAGGTGTTTTAGCAGCTACATGGCCAAATTCATATAAACGAAGGTGATGACAAGGCCGACTATCATTTCCAGACTGGGTTATGCTACAAGCTTGACAAGCTCTGTGTCCTTGAAGGTGAATGATTGTAACTTATCATAAAAGCTCACACCTCCAAGGTTGCAGGACATTTTGGTGTTGGGAAGACAATTGCCAACTTACAAAGGTATGTGTACTAGCATAGAATGCAAGAAGATGTATCACAACATATTAGAGGATGTATACTTTGTTGTACTAGAAAGCCAAGTAACATGAAGGAAGGTATATACCATCCCTCACATGTACCCACTCGAACTTGGGAAAACATTTCCATGGATTTTGTCGGAGGTTTACCAACAACCAAGAAGGGACATGAATATCTATTTGTGGTAGTTGACATGTTCAACAATATGTGCATTCTCATGCCTTGTAAAAAGACCATCAAAGGACAAGACACAACAAACATGTTGTTTGGATAGGTATGGGTGCACTTTGGGATACCAAGGAGCATCATCTTAGACATGGATACTAGATTTCTCAGTACAATTTGGACTGCATTGTGGGAGAAGATGGACATTAAGTTGAAGAGATCTTTAACATTCCATCCACAGACAGATGGGCAGACATAAGTAGTCAACAAGACTTTGGTGCAACTTTTTAGGGGTTGCAATCTAAAGCATCCAAAGACCTGGGATGAAAATCTGATCTACATACAACACTCTTATAATAGAGGAGTTCACACTTCTACTGGTAAGTCACCTTTTGAAACTTGCTTTGGATATTTTCCACCTTCACCCTTGGATGTTGTATATGGACAACAAAGAGGAGTGAGGGAGGACCTCACATGAGATGCATTGAGAGAATACAAATTTGTTGAGAAGATTAGGCAAATCCATTTGCAAGTACAAGAGACGTTGAAGAAGTCACAGGAAAAATACAAGGCTATGCATGATCAACACATAACCGAGAATTCATTCAAAGTGGGAGACAATGTTTGGCTATAGTTGAACAAGGAAAGACTACATGGTCCTCCTAAGAAGATCAAGGCTCTACAATATGGACCTTTTGAGATATTGGAGAGGGTGGGAGATAACGCTTGTAGACTCAGTCTACCCCCATACATGTGCATTTACTCAGTAGTGAATGTGGATAATCTCAAACTCTACGAATCTTCCATGTTGGATCAAGAAGTGGAGCAGGTCCTACCTTTCATAGAGGAATTAGCACTAGATGCTTAGGTAGAGTTGACAAAGGACACTATTTTGCAGAAGCAATCTAGAACTACAAGAAAGGGGCATCATGACCTTTGGAAGATTGGGTTGAAAGGACAATTTCCAGGCAAAGCAAAGTGGTACTCCAGGGCGAAGGTAGAGGAAAAATTTCCTCATCTTATTCAATATAGATTTTGGGGACCAAAAGCCTCCCTAAATGGGGAGGTATGATTTAGATTGGACCATTATATTATTTTTCACCTATCTTGATGCTTTCAAAGTGGAAAAAATTGGAGGAACCAACTTGCAGGGTCATTTTAATGGTAGGTCCTAGTTTGGAAAATTGGGGTTTGAAATCTTTCAGAGCCATTTTGAGGAATCAAATGACATTTTTAGGGGTAAAAAATTTCCCAATATGTGTTTGGACCCCTTGACGCTATTCTACACATTGATACCTTTCCAACAGTGCAAAAATCGCGCCAATCGTGTCTCATATGCAAAAGTTATGCTTCTCGCAGTTTGACCTACCGTGTTGACCACCATGGTATGAGTGGATGCCATGTCAACCCCCATTACTCACGCAAATGGGGATAGCCACGTATGGACTTTCAAGAAGATTTTAGAAGGTCCAAAACCTTATCATAATTGAGGGTCGAGGAAGTCAAAACCCTACCCCTAGATGGCTATCGAGCGATGTTAAATACCGCGCCGCTAGGAGGAGAAAGGGTTCCATTCTTTTGCATTGTATCTTGTTCCATAGTTGAGCATAACAACTGAGAGTGGTATTTTTGTGAGAATAACATAGGATGATAAATTTTGTAGCAACCATATAGACCACAGTGTCAAAGACAACTCCACAGAGAGAGCCTCTTTTTTTGTACTTGCATTTGAAGAAAAGAGAGCAGAGCGACCTCACCTTCTAGCTGGGTTTTCTCCCGTATTGGGTTTCCTAGGTTATATCTCATGTTTATTTGTGGATGGTGTGAGAGTATTTATTTCTGTTTTCTATTTTTCACATTTCAACTATTTCATACATTTAAGCAGAAAAAACTAGTAATTAAAGAATCTGAGATCTAAAGGAAACTAACCTTCATCGTAAAATATTTTAGTAATTTTATTAGATCTATTGTGAAGAATTGTCCAGTGGAATATCCATGACAGTTTACATATCACCAACCCTGCCAAGGCAGAAGAACACTCATTTCCACAGGGCAAAGAACACAGAGACTCACCTCCATTGAGGGATTATTCCCACATTTCAAAACCTTCCCACACATACTGCATTCAATAGTCCCTCGAGCCTGCCAACAATTCAAGTGCGCAAGTGTAAACAACCTGCTATCATGTCCTCCTTGACGTGTGCTTTTCGTTCTTTGCATAAAAAATTGTGTGCAAATGGCAATGTGCATGGCTAGGGGATGTGAGAGGATAACACCACCACATTTTTTTACCAGGGTTTCAACATTCAAATGAGAAGCTATTTTTTCCCAATAATTCGCCGAACTATTAAACTCACGCTTCATGTGGAAAAAGAAGATTCCATCAAATTAAGAGGCCAAACATCAAATCCTCAAGATCAGAGAGCTCAAAGCATTGTTTCCCACTTTATTTTGACTTACCATGGCATTTATTATAAGCATCGAATCACCCAGTACCGAAAGATTTTGGATTCCTATCTCCTTTCTGAGGCTTAAACCCATCCTCAGAGAATAGGCCTCGACAATGTTATTAAAGACATTTCCTAACCCCCAAGCATAATACAATAGTCTTTTTCCTCTGAGATCAAATATATTCCCACTTGCTCCTGTCACCCCTAAAATTTGGATCCATACGACACCTTGGAAGCCAACAACATTTTATGTCTTGATTCAATTTTTTGATGAAAACCATTCTTCAAGCTTCTATCATTTCAAATGGGTTAATATGATGCTCCCTCGACCTCCTCTAACTTATGTTTTTTTAACCATGGCAATAGGTAACTTGTAGGTTTGATTCAGGTTAGGTCCGACATCAAGCCTACTCCTTGCCATTATAACCCAAGAGTACATCCAACAACCCGTAAACTAGATTTACCTTTATTTTTTATTGCACATAATCTTCTCCAAGTAAAAACCAAAGCATCACAAGGAAATTAATTTATAGGAATAAACTATTCTTTGGTCTTCAAGGCTTAGGTTCAAAGCTTCTAGATAATAAGCATGTTCTATACCTAAACAACAATTTTTATTATATCTAAATAAATTTTAAATTCATAATTAGTGAAAATATATAGTGAGTCATGTGCTGTTATTATTGTATTATTATACAAGACTACTCATATTAGATAATACTCAATTAAAATGATTAAAATTGATTAAAACTAAAAAAACCTAATTATCCATTAAAAATAGCTTAAACCATAAGTTAAAATTCCACTTTCTTTGTTAAAAAATAATAAATTCTCCTTCCTATATTTATTTTATATATTTTTTTATTAATAAAAAATACTTTTACTTCTTAATAAAGATCTTTAAGTAAAGACTTCTTCTAATTCTGGAAAATCTTTATATATCTTTTTATTAATAAAAAATATTTTTACTTCTTCATAAAGATCTTTAAGCAAAGGCTTCTTCTAATTCTTGAAGATCTTTAAGCAAAGGCTTCTTCTAATTCTTGAAGATCTGTAAGCAAAGACTTTTAGTTCACTTGGATATCTCATATTTTTTATTCTGACCTTTATACATTGCATGAATATCGTTCTTTTTTATTTCTATTTTTTATTTTTAAAGAAGAATTGATAAGTGGTTATCTCAAGTATTAATTAATAGTTAGCAAACTAGTATTAAGTAATTTATGATTTAGCATAATATCTAATAAGTAATTTATGATTTAGAAAAGATTGAAATGTTCAAAAATATACTTACTAGATAATCCTATTCATGAAGCTTCTACCTTTATAACCTTATTATAAAAAATAAAATTTTAATAAAAAAATTGAACGACATAAAAAAATAAATTTTTAATAAAAAAATTTAACCCTAATAATTTAACCCTAATAAGAGTGAAGACGTACATCCCAACGGACTTATCACTTATCATTACATTGACATAGATAAAGTTAGCTTATTTTCCCATCCTTGTGCCAAAAGATATTTACTTCCAGTAGAGGAGTCATTTGATAGCGCCCAATGGATTTGTCAGTAAGATAGCGCACATTATTCTCTAGAACTGCAACGAGAATAACAACACCACACTGCTATGCAGCATAGCCGATGGCCATTACAAAGGTCCGCCCCATCTGATTCTAGTGCTGCAGTCACAAATTCGTAACCATCTGTCTGTAGGGAGAGAACATTTTAAACTCAGATATTGCCCGTGCTCTCAAAAACCAAATACATCAAAGGAAATCCTTCAAGACGTTAGTGCTGCAGCAAACAATCAAGCTATCATGGTGCGAACAGTAGTAGGAGACGAGACCCAGTTGAATTCCATGGAGAACCAACTCTCCGAATCTGGCATTCCCGTTCAAGTAACAAGTTCTCATTTCCTCCTATTGCTTATACTTCTCATTGTCATTCTATGTTCTGTACATTTTATCTGGATTACAATGAAGGGCTAGAGCTCAGAATGGATGTTTCTCCGAATCGTATAATCGTATATACTATATAATGTTCTAAGGTTGTTGATGTGTCGAGCTTTGTCTTTCTCTGCGCTGATTTGTGAAGGTGGGTCTTGCCATCGGTAAGCTGGGCGGTCCTAGATCCAACCGTGACTCAATCTTTGCTTTGATTCCGACCCCCAAAAATGATGGAGTGGATCCCGCTTCTTTAACTTCTGAAAATTTGGAGTCCAAGTCTGCGAGAGCGGATAAAAGAAAAGTTTCTAAAGGAAAACCAATGACAGATTCATCTTCATTGATAATTGATATTGATTGGGTGGGAGAACATGCTCACCAGGTATGGCTTTCTGACACTTTTTATTTATCGATAATACGGACCATGATTATATTTATGAATCCTTGTATAGGGTTCAGGGGATTTATGGGTAGAAAAAAGGGGCCTAACAAGCATGGAGTTACTTTAGCGCCTGGAACTTTGCCAGTTCAAAATCAGAAAATGGGAAAAAAGTTAGTCGCTTAGCAATGATTTCTCTCTTAACATAAACTAAAATATACACTGGCTTGAATTGGCTTGCAATTTGCTGTAAAATTGGGCAGAATGCGGCACCATATAGTCAGCTTTATTTCTAAAACACAATTGCTTAAAAGATTGTACCATAAAACAGAGATTTATGGAGTTCTTGATTGTTAATTTAGGCCTGTTTCCCAGTGCTTGTTAAATTAAGTTAAGATTCATCCGAGGAACGAGTCCTTATATATAGGATTCCGTTAAGCAATATTGTTAAGACAAGTTAATCTAAATTTAAATAACTTCTGTATTTTCCTCCCTTTTTACAAGTACATGGTGATCAACTTTATGTAGAAATTTCTGCGTTCTTTATGCAAAACAGAAATTTCACTTCACAAGGAGGTTTCTCGGATCTAGTCCTTATGAACTTTAGCCTTAGTGCTGATCTGAAATATTAATTTACAGCAGCAAAAGATGGACAATATTTCATCTCACTTCAACCCAACACACTAGGCAGCCCAAGAGAAAAGATATCAAGCATATGCCAACAAGTTTCAACCCTTAGGGAACACTTTTCCAAGCATAAACCTGTTCTGGAATCAGTTTAATTAGTGCAGATTTACAGCAGTAAATCTGTTCTATCATCTTCAAGATGTATGTTAAATCACTTAACGCTTTCAAGTTTCAACCAGATGTTATGTCAAATCAACACGAACAACAAGTGCTGGAAATTACCCAATCAAGAAGCCAATGCAAGCTGAAGTCAAATCTGCAATTACACAATTTTGGACAGCTGAAAACTTCACACACGCACACACATATATATATAATAGAAATGAACTACATGTATATACTCACAGCTTATCACAAGCCGGTAGCTTATCACAAGTCGGTACAATTCTTCAAGCTCTCCAAAACCCTTGCTAGGGAAACCATGAAAACCATAGCCACCACCAAAGATGCTCAACAAACAAGCATTGACACCAACAAGTCCTCCTTGTCTTCAATGAGCTTGTATCACACAAGCTCTCTGCACTAGCATAGTTGTTTTCCTTATAGTTTGCAAACCCTCGCCATGTTGTGTCACACGAATACATGGCAAGACAACTCTAGCACTCGCTGCCATGTCTACATGTTGATTCTAGTGTTTGAGTCCTCAAACCCCAGGTCTTCAACTCTTGCATCAATACAAGCACCAAGAACTCCATCGAACATCAAGAATACAATAACCAATTCTTCTTCCAAGCAAGGCATCGCACCAAGATCAAGACTCATCAAGCTCATCTCTCCATGATCTTGCCCTAGCCTTACATCTGAAAAGAACAAGGCTCCAAAACCATACAAGGCGTTAGCTCCAACCTCCATGTCTTCTACTAGGGTAGAAACCCTAGTGCTACAACAAGAGCCACAAGAACCATCATCACCTCCAATGTCATGTTTTTCTTTATGGTTATATGCATAGATCATACCCTAGCATCACAAGAGCAAACCTTGGCATCTCACAAGAGCAATCTCTCCAAGAACATAATCTCTCCAAGAACATCCAAGACATCTCTCTCTCTCTCTCTCCCCTTATCTTCTCATAAGGTTTCCTCATGAACCCTAGCATCTTGCTCCCTACAAGACTTCTTCTCTTCTCCTAGGGTTTCTGCATAAACCCTAACGTCTCCAAGACAAGTACAAAGAAGGGTACGATGATAATGAATGAAAGAGCTCTCTCCTCCCTTATATATGCAAGTAGGTGGGGGAGGCTAACATACAATAGGGACATGTGTCCATACAAGTAACAAACAAGGCAACCCCATATGGAGTGCTCTACAATACAAGGATGTACATGTGTCAAACTAGGGTTTATCCAACCCCAAAGTGAAATGTGTTGATGTTTGGACAACATCGGGAAGACAGTCTTCCATATATATATATATATAATATCATATAATATATGACATGATATTTATAATACAAGGTATAAATATATATAATAAATAAGTAGTTATTTATTATCCAAGGGACACATCCTTTCATGGATGGTCACCATATGTTCTCTATATATGGAACACTCATCATTGTAATAATATATCGATCATATATCATCTCATATAGAAAGATAAACATGGTATCGGAGCGGGACTGGGCTTGACTCCCTCACGGCAGGGCCTAGGAAAATGAGAGATAGCTTGCGTTTTTTGTGAAGATTTCTACATGCCTGTGTGAGAGATGTGCCCTTGCCCTCATATTTTCTTGTTGTTGAGTCGAGTAATTTCTACGAGAGTGCACAACATTTCTATAGAGTTAAAAGCCTGCATCTACAATGAACAAGGCACCAGACGCCCACCTTCCATAGATATAAAACAATCCTTTATAGTCCTCTGCTAAGAAAATATACACAACAAAATATTGTGCGTAGGGGCTCCATCGAGGATGAATACAGTTTCGGGCTGCAACCGAGTGACCAGTTCGAGCGGAAGGTGAGGATATGTTACAGTAAAGAAACTGACACTGCCATTTGCTGCAAAATCATCAGAAAAATAAACAACAACGATACTGCAACATCTGACATCTACAATGAAGTAGAAATAATGCGACAGTTATCAGGCTACCAAGGCATCGTGAAGTTTCATGCCGTCTATGAGAATCCTTGGGACGAATTCATTCATCTAGTGATGGAGTTGTGCTCCAGCGGAGATCTCTATGATGCCCTTCAAAAGGAGGGCACCTTCACTGAGTGCCAAGCCGCGAGCATCTTTAAACAAGTTATACAGAGCATTTAATATTGCCATGAGAAGGGTGTTATGCACTACGATATTAAATTGCAAATTGTTTTCTTGGCTGACAAAAATGTTGTCAAGCTAGGAGACTTCGATTTAGCTAGATTCTTCACAAAAGCTCTATTACAACAATCTAGGGAGTTTGCTCTACAGAGCCCTTGAGATGATGGAGTGCAGAGCTTACTAGGAGGCTGTGGACATATGGAGCACTGGGGTCATGCTCTATGCAATGCTAGCGGTCGAATATCCCTTTGATTGGAATGAAATTGCTATCGGGAATCTGGATCTACAAAGCCATGTTTGGTATGAAATCTCAGACTCTGCCGAGAATCTTATATCGGGAATGCTCCATAAGAATCCCGTGGATCGGTTAACTACGTCGGATATATTGGAGCATCCATGGTGAAGAAGCTCAGTCTGCTAATAACATCGAATTAGATGTTGTTATTCAGGTTGTGCCGAGATGATATCACCAGTAATCGGTGAACGCTAGCATTTTCTTAGTCGAGATCAAATGAAGCTTGTGTCAATGTGTTGATGTTTGAGGTGGCATCATGAGACATTCTCCCTAGAGGGCCCCGTGTGGACTAGTAGGG
This sequence comes from Picea engelmannii, assembly GCA_009831015.1. Classification (NCBI taxonomy): domain Eukaryota; kingdom Viridiplantae; phylum Streptophyta; class Pinopsida; order Pinales; family Pinaceae; genus Picea; species Picea engelmannii. Next base: position 17,908 of record ML821913.1, read on the forward strand.
GGGAATGTAGACTTCATCCTGACATGCCTCAGATGGTCAGATGAAGGAACCAAGACATTGGTTTCACGAGGAAACCTTGATATGCCTTGGGGGACATTGGTTCCATGAGGGAACCTCGATGTGTCCTAGAGATGTTTGAGGCAACATCATGAGACATTCTCCCCGGAGGGTCCTGTGTGGGCTAGTAGGGGGGAATGTAGACTTCATCCTGATGCGCTTCAGATGGTCAGATGAAGGAACCAAGACATCGATTTCACGAGGAAACCTCGATATGTCTTGGGGGACATTGGTTCCATGAGGGAAC
>ML821913.1:19652-33615 GCA_009831015.1 Picea engelmannii
TCTTCTAGGGTTATGTTCAATGCTTTAGGGTTACTTCTTGCTTCTCAGAATATTCTAATCTCGTCAGGGTTACACGTGGAGGTAAATACCTCCCACAGCTACCATAATATCAACAAACATAAATTTTAAAAAGGCATGTTTGTTTTCAATTTTTCCCTATTTCTAACATGATATATCATGGACTGACATTTTCTGCGGAAAATGGTCCAGGATTGACATTCTCCTGTGGCACAGATGGTGCCTGATCAGGATGAATGGTTCGCCCCCTATGGCACAGATGGTGATTGGATTAGGGAGGTTGGTACAAGACTGGCATTTTCTCTATGGCACATATGGTGACCTGATTAGAGAAAAAGGTCTGGGACTGACATTCTTCTATGACGTAGTGACCTGATTAGAAGAATGGTCCCTGTAGCCCATGGCGTGGCTTTCAACATCTAGAAGGATTGACATTTTTCCTGTGGCATAGATGGCAACCTGATCAGGAAGAATGGTCCTTGTAGTCACGTAACACTCCGTTGAGTGCGTGACAACTGTGAGACACATGTATAGTCGTGGGACTATGGCGGAGGCTGTGTGTCTCTAGACACTAGCTGTGTGCTACTATAGTGGTTGTGTACCACTAGCAATGACTGTGTGTCACTGGACAATAGCTGTGTGCTACTAGCAATGGTTGTGTACCATTGGACAGTAGTTGTGTACTACTATGGATCAACACAATTGTGTTCTATTGGATGGCATTGTAGTAGCTGTATGCTACTAGCTGATTGTCATGGAGACTACCAGATCACTTGGAGCAGCTGTGTGCTACTAGCTGATTGTCATGGAGACTACCAGATCACTTGGAGCAGCTGTATGTTGCTTGATCGTAGAGACTGTGACGAATGATTCGAGCTATCGTTGGCATGATGAAGAATGTCTCCCTCGTTGAGAGGGAGTGTTGATGTTTGGACAACATTGGGAAGACATTCTTCTGGATATATATATATATATATATATATATATATAATATCATATAATATATGACATGATATTTATAATACAAGGTATAAATATATATAATAAATAAGTAGTTATTTATTATCCAAGGGACACATCCTTTCATGGATGGTCACCATATGTTCTCTATATATGGAACACTCATCATTGTAATAATATATCGATCATATATCATCTCATATAGAAAGATCAACAAAATGCCCTCCAAGCATGATTCTCCTTGGCCTCAACGCCCCTACGGTGGTTCTCTATCCAAATGTCCTCATGCAAGGCGCTCCTCCTCTAATTGTGTGCCACATGCCCTCTTATGTGCTTAATGCTACTCTCATGTGTGCCAATGTGGTCACAAAACTCCAATGCTCCTCCTCAACATGTGTCCGAGTCTATCATCAACCTCCATGAAGTGTGCTCCTCAACCCAAGCATCCTCAAGTCAAATGTCCAACCTCCAAGGTATATATCACATGGTCCCATGCTCCAAGGGCTAAGTACCCTTCTCCAAGTGCCCAACTCTCTTCCTGCTAGGTCGGTACCTCCCCTAATCGAGCAATCGACTCCCCCATTATGTGCACCCAATGGGTTAGTCATCATGTTGATTGGGGCAACAACCTCCTAGGTCAAGGTGCTATGCTAGCACTCTAACCAAGGTCATGCATCCACTATCCATATGTCCTTGAAGCATCAGCAAGGGGCTAGGAGACATAGCACTCTCCTAGCAAGGTGAAAACACTTTTGGAGTAACCCCAAAAGATAACACTTTAAGGATCACATAGGTGACCAATTACATTTAATATATTTGAACTTTATTTGGTCCTGAAAGGTCAAATCTCTTAAGATAAGGTATTGGGCTTATGGTCCTAGAGGGTCAATATAGTAAGGTCCCGATCGACCCTTCTATGCGAAGGGTTGGTTCTGGAAAATCAACTTTTCTAAAATAAGGTCCTGGGCTTTATTTGGGGCTCAAACTGGACAACAAAGGAGCATTGCAGCTAGGGACATGCAACAGAAGCAGGTTTGCGGGGACTGCTAGAACAAACATAAATGGGGTGGTGGTAACTTTGACACTGGTTATTTGCGAGAGTTTGTACTTTGAAGTTTGAACCCTTATTTCTTCAGGTTGTTGCAATAGGATTCATTCGTTCCTCTTGGCATCAGTTCGTGGTAAAGGTGATACTCAATCTGGCCTTATTTCTTACCCTAAGGAATGGTAATATCCTGAAAGGTCTTACCTTCAAGATATGTAGTTTGTCTGAAATGGCCCCTACTCTTGTTTATCCACCAGCACAAAGTAGTCTTCAAACATTTGGTTAAAAAAAAGGGAAAAGAAGGAAAACCATATAGAGCTACTTAGCTGATTTATTCTGTTGTTCTTGTAGCTAAGTGCAGTTCACTGAAGATGTTGAGATTCATGCTATGTCTTTACTTGATGAGTCCACATGCACTGAACTTGTAACTACTGGCTACCAGATCCCACAACCATGATGACCTACTCATATTATCCCTATTTTCCTTAACATTATTTTCACGAACACTACAATCTGCTGCTGTGGCTTCTTCCATATTCACATGGAACAGTAAACACATTGCATTCCGCAACGTGTGAAGTAGCAAATTCCAGAATAGAAGCAGAAAGAAAAGATGAAACCATTTCTAGAAGTATCATTTCTCGAAACTGCTGTACTGAGCTGTTGTTTCTGGTCTGTCTTTAGAAGCTTGAATGACAAATTTGCCAAATAATTTATTTTTGATCCAGATGATGAAAAAGAGGAAAATAATCACAGGCAAGGAACATGAAATCTTCTGATCAAATTATATCTTGGATACAAAGGAACCACCCCTATTTCAGAAAATGTTTTCCTGTTTCCGAAAAGCCCCACTTTCTCATTTCATTAAGATTAGGTAAATTTTTATAGGAATTTGTAAACATAGAAATATAACTTTTTTTCCCGAAATCAAATTTATTTTGACCATGGTTTCCTCATCTGAATTTACCCTACGACTTTCAAGTACTGCACGGAGCTGCAATGACTTGGAGTTTGCTTTTCTGTGCTTTGAATAACGTGCTCAAACCAAATTTAATTACATGAAGTTGTTATTTGGAATAACTAATATTCACCAAAGAAATAATTCTCTCAAATGCTCTTATCAATTCAGGTCTCAAAAATGCTTGTTGGAGGGTTGCATGTGATGGGAATCTATGTATGGTGTGGTGAAAGTACCTTCAAAAACTCCACTTTGGTGCTTTGGCAGGTAAACTTGTTATGTCATGGAGGTCGGAACATATTTAATATTTGGGGTTTAAAATCTATATTCATAATGGCTTGATTAACAGAAAAATGGTAGTTGAGGTCATGAAAGAAAATCTTTTGGAGGAACATATTTTAGTAATAGTTTTGAGTTTAAAAAAGTCAATCCTTAAAACAAAAGATCACTGCTGTAGTGCTCAATTCTTGTTAAATAAGACAAGGCATCCTAACTATGGAGCCAAGTTTTTTCGTTTAACGACAATTTTAACTCTTAAAGGTGCAAAAGCGAATGCATAGCTCCATCTACGAAGTGTTAAATGTCATGGAATTCTTCATAATTAATGCCAGCTGGACCATTTCTCAATGGTAGATAAATTATCTTTTCACTGTTTCTGGTAAGAGTAGCTTGAATTAGTGTTGACCAAATCCCTAGGGTTTCTATTCATAAAGTGCATGATGGAAGACTTCTAAGGAACTTGCTAGAGCATAATTCTTTTTGCAATAAAAATATTTTGGCCCTTTACTCCAAAGATCATAATGATGGAAAAATAGACTTTAACCAACTCAGCCAAACTACACATGTTATTACGTAGCTACCGTCAAACTTCAAATAAATATGGTTGTATCATTTTTGTTAGTTTCAGAGTACATACAAACAAGACGAGACAGAGACACAAGAGAAGGAAGAGATTTGCACTGAATTCAGTGATTTTCCATTTCATAACAATCCATATTCGTCAAGCTATGGCTTGGTGGTTGGGACTGTGGAAAATTTTAGGGGCTAAATTTTTCCCATGGGATAATTTTCCATGCTTTTTTCTGAAAAAAAGATTTGCCAATTTCCATTTTTTCTAAAAATTATTCACCCAAATTCTATAGGAGAAAATTATTTAACCTTAAAAATTACCAGAATTTTATAGAAACTATATAAAATCCTTAGAAATTTGAATATTTTTACACATAGTTTGCATATTAAGGAAATAAGATTTGCCAAGTTTCTACATTTAAAGATAAATTTCCATCCTTGAAATTTTCCTTGCTATGACAGGGCTCCACCATGTAAATAGCCCAAGTTCAAACCTTGATGGGTGTAGAGCCCCTTGTGTGTGTGAGGGAAGGTGTTTGACCACTTGGGGTTGGTTTCCCTCCGTCATCAGGGAAGGTGTTTGACCACTTGGGGTTGGTTTCCCTCCGTCATCAAAGGGACTTAACACATATCTGACAAGCCAATTTGGTTTAAGTGGACAGTAATAAGATACTTTATCCTTTTTTTATAACACAATTTTATTAAAAAATTGGTTGCTGAAGATTGGTATGGATCTTTAGCCCAAAGTTGATCTAACCAAAAATGTTTGCCTTATCTAACTATCTCAAAGAGTTTTTGAGTTTCCAAGGCATTGCTAATTTTATAACCCTACACCTATTTTTATCAAAATAGGGTGCCCATCTAAAATGGGCATTACCACCACAAAGGGTTTCATTGCTCAGTGAAGTGAGGGTGGTGATATACCCCCAGTAGGGTTCTTCCCCCTATGAGTGTGGTTTGTTTGTCCCCTGTGAAACAAAAGGTGCTGCCATGGCTGTTAAGTCTGGCCGGGCATAGGCTTTTGCCATTATAGTGTAAAGCAACATCCCACCTCTTGTTAGGCACTGGGTGCTTGACTCTTAAGTATTAAGGAAGCAACTCTGATTGTTTCCTAAAATGGGCATTACTTCGACCCCCCCAAATAACCATTTTGTCTTTCTGTACAGCAAGCATCTCTATGAACTTACACCCCCCTTCCCCAGTGATCATTTTTGTTTTCTTTTACATCAAGCATCTTGTTGAACTTTTGAAATTTGTACCTCCTTAACACTTTCGTGATGATGCATGCTAGCAGATATTCAGTACTACAATATAATACTTCATTTTTTTTGTTTTGTACCTTCTCTCAACTAGAATGGTGATGAATCTCAATATGCTTTGTTTTTGCATGAAAGATTGGAATTTTTATAGGTACAACAATTTGAATGTCATAAAAGAGAGGCATGGCTTTAGCTTGTTGAAGGTTTGTATCACCGTGAACCCTCCTAAGCCATATTGCTCTACAAGTTGCATCGATAGTTGCTCTGCACTCTACCTCAATGGAGGATAATGCAATGGTGGTCTGCTTCCAACCAACTCATAAAATTACTCTTGATTGCATGCTGAATGAGTAACCTATGGTAGACATTATTTCATCAATGCAACTTACCCAATTTGAATCAATGAACTTGAATTGACCACTTATTCAAGTCTACATTGAAATGTCCCCTCCACATACCTTTGGATTCTTTTTGTTGCTTTGAAGTGAATGTCTTTGGAAATTGCCATGAATTGTGAAACAATGATGGAAATATTGCATGATGCTTCCTACTAATTTGATTTCCGAGCATCCACTGCCTACCAAAAGGTGGGACATTGTGTTACAGTTATGGTGTGCGACCTCCTGTCCCAACTTAACGACCATGATGGCTTTCGCTTGAACAACACCCCTTTGCTGCAGTGTGCTGGCCCACGAGGGGCAACCATGTCACTTGGTGAGATTGGGGGCAATAACAACACCCTGCTTTCACCCAACCGGCAAACCCCCTTTGACATAAATCATGAAACAATCCATACAATGTAATCAAATCTGCCCTCGCAAAAGTAGAGTTGGCCAGCTTCCTACAACTGCTATACAATGTTGCATGCACTGGCTTTGGGTTTTCACAAGATGATAATTTCAACCCTGTTTCAATAGGACTTGCCACTGACTTACAATCAGCCATATCAAACCTTTTAGTATCTCCTGTGCATGCTTAGTTTGGAACATGAAAATGTTGTCAATTACCTGCCATACTTCCACTTCTAAATAATAAAGAAGCATGCTAAAATCTATCATTTCAAAGTCTTTATGCAGCTCACCTTTTAGTTCCTCAGTCATCTTTGGGTTGTTGACTATAATAACGAGACCATCAACATATAAAACCATGATCACAATATGAATTTCACCTTTGATTTTTATATACAGATTTGGATGTAATGCAGTTACTAGTCTTGATTTGGAGAATGACCTGGTGAGGCCGAAGAGTAAGAGCTGACTTGAACTTGGGATAAAATTGGGAGTTGGCTCAGGAAATTTAAAATATATAAAAAACAAGTAAATTTTAGAACAAAATATATTTTTTATAAATATGAAAATTTACAATGTACATAGTTTTCAGTTAAAATCTATCATTTCAAAGTCTTTATGCAGCTCACCTTTTAGTTCCTCAGTCATCTTTGGGTTGTTGACTATAATAACGAGACCATCAACATATAAAACCATGATCACAATATGAATTTCACCTTTGATTTTTATATACAGATTTGCATGTAATGCAGTTACTAGTCTTGATTTGGAGAATGACCTGGTGAGGCCGAAGAGTAAGAGCTGACTTGAACTTGGGATAAAATTGGGAGTTGGCTCAAGAAATTTAAAAAATATAAAAAACAAGTAAATTTTAGAACAAAATATATTTTTCATAAATATGAAAATTTACAATGTACATAGTTTTCAGTTAAAATCTATCATTTCAATGTATTTATGCAGCTCACCTTCTAGTTCCTTAGTCATCTTTGGGTTGTTGACTATAATAATGGGACCTGTTACCTCCTAGATCTGCACTCAAAGATATTCAAAGTCCCAAAACCAAGTGCAATCCTAGAGGCACTTAGGAAGGTTGCCTACTGTCATTGCAACAACTCTTCCTCTCACTTTAGGTCGTCTCTTCTCCAGCACAAGGGGGGAATCCTTAGGAAAGGTGTAAGATAAACTTTAGAAATAGATGGAATGGTGGACCAAGACCAGTGCCTATCCAGTTGGGCAATGGATTCAAGATCTATGAACAAGAGGGTTTGAATATTATGGAGAAGACGCAATTAAGCTATACATTGATGTGCCACAAGTCTAAAGCAGATTTTTAGGTTATACAGGATAAATAAGAGCCCTTATACAATATGCACCATCATAACTATAAAATTAGAGCCAAGAATATTGTGCAACCATTAAACAGTGAAGGAACAGCTGTAATATGAAACCAAAGATGAAAAGCACAAAGAGGGACGGCCTTCTATTGAATGAACAACCCAACAATACATCACATTTCCAAATCTGATTCCATCACAAGATCAAGAGGGCCATAACGTGCCACACTCGATCTGCAATTATAAGAAAATTCTCCACATTTCAAGGTTACGTTGAGGATCAGGGAGGGTTACAACCTCAACCCTAATCTCTTCTTATTGGAGTATGATTATCCTTCTACAAAGATTATTCCAGCAGTGAAACAATGGCAATCCTTGCATAAACCCTAGTCATCCATGAAAAAAAGAAGAGAGAGATGGAACACTTGACATACAAACTTGCCCTTTGACTTCTTCCTCCCGAGTCCCGATAGATCTTCGACTAAGCTTGGAGAGGATATGCCGCTAATCCAACCATGCTTTGCAAATGAGAGTTCTCTTCCTTTTATATAGCTCTTTCGCAAACATCTTACAATAAAATAATATTAGGTAACTTCTAGATCCATAATTCCCCAAGAAAGATTATTAAATTACAAACAAGTATAGAAGTCTCTTACAAGGAAGGCACTCATCAATGGTGAAGAGATACACACAATGAGGTTTGAATAGGTCTTTGCTGCCACATGTCACCTTTCAATGAGGGTGGCACTCCCTTGAAACATGCGTGTTGGATCTTATTCTTAGGGTTTAGCTGCCACATATCACCTTTCTAGCTTGGGCGTTCTTCAAATAAGGCTGCTCTAATGATTCCCTTTTCTTGATGTATGACCTGTTTTAGGGCCCCTTTAGGTAGAGCGCTCCCTTCAGATGCTGTAAATGCTACTTTTCATCTTTAGGGTGCTCCTCTTCTAATGCCTTTTGACCATTTCAAACATTAAATATCCTCACATGAGAATGCCCTTGGCTCAAACATTAAACAAGACATCATGGAGGGGTAGTCCTAGATAGGTGTGCACCACAGAATATGTCAAGAACCCCCTAGAAGTAGAGTACTCTGTTACCCTTCAAAATGTGGGTGTCATCTTGAGAGATTATGGTATAGATTATGTGGAGACTGGAGAGTCCAGCAGTACAAGCCTGTTTCTCCATGGTGGATATCAGCTGTATCAAGAACAGTGAAATCATTTACATTTTCAGATCTGATTTGAGGCAGCATTTTCATCATCACTGTGTGTGCACTTTGAGAGATGCTTTCCAGCAGGATTGGGACAAGCAGAAGGGTATAAATGCTGTCACTTATTTCCAACTTGTGGTTGTCGATTTGGAAGGCAGAGATATTTTATCGCATGAAAAATTGGGCAGGGTCATCAAGTTTACCTCTTCACATGAAGCAAAGACTTCATCGGGAGCTAGCATAAGCAGCATCATTCCAGTGACTTATTGACTCGGAATCAGGGTTAGGTCAACTAGGAAGAAGACCTAAACCCGTCAATAAGCCCCGGAGAAAGAGTGAATAAAAGTTGCTGGTCTATCTGGGAAAAACAATGGATTTTGTGTTTCGTCCAGCATTATTGTTATACTATAGTGGTCTGGGTGCTTCCCTGAGTTTTTAGAAAGCTGTTCCAAGGGTTCAATAAGAAGAATATAAGGTAGGGCAGTCTTGCTAGCCTAGATAAATGGAACTAGAGTTGCATTCCTAACAGCAAGTAGAAAGGCACCCTTTCCAGATGCATTCATGGGCAGATTCTTCAAACAGAAAAATCGTCCTTCATTAGCATTTATTTTGATCTTTGTAGATGTATTTCCCAGCAGAATTGGGAGAGGATGAACAAAAGGTTTGAGTTGTTATGAGGAGCTTCTCCAACCTTTTTATGATGATATCAACTGATGGTTACAATGCTCCTTTTGGACTGATTGTGCTGGTCCTTTTGTGACTGAAATTTGCATGTACAAGGGTACCTAATTCGGGGAGTATTAGCCTTTCCTCATGGTGTTATTATTGGCTAGTAGAGGGCGCCTGCTTTTGAAACCATTTGAGTCTGATTTAATTAGTATTTCATAGCATGTGGATGAGTGTTCTTTTCAGGGATCAGTCCGTGGAGGAGCACCTGTTTGAAGAGGTTTCTTTGCTGTCGTTACACCTTTGAATGCAGATTTATTATCAACACGAGAGTGCAGTTTTTGGGTTAATACTAGCGTGCTTGAGGGCACACCCTTTATGGCCACTTTTAGGATCATCATTCAAACACTTATTATGAAAGCAGTGAAGAGAAGGGTGTATCAAGGGGAGTTACCTTCAGCAAATAGGGTGCACCACTCAGCTACAGGGGAGGAACTGATATAGTAGCAGTTACCGGCTGTGGACCCACTCCTTTAAAGCCTATTTCTGACCTGTATGGACATTTATTCCTTGAAGGTGAGGATGCTTCACTGGAGGGAGTTGCTTACCTGTTCTTGGCACTTGAGAGATGGGTCTAGGAGGGCGTTCCGGTTACAGGATTGACACAGTCAAAGAATAAAACACACAACCTAAGAGGACAATTGGCACACTAAAGCAAATATTCCAAAGTTTGAGAAATTTATTTTTTTAGAGCTGAGGAGGTTGTTGACCATCTTTTGCACATATGTCCACACTAAGGAAGTTGGTTAGCATCATTTGAGGATTGCCTTTCTCTTGATGGGTTTGTTAGGTTTTCTTGGAGAACACCAGGCATATGTGGAAGTCATAACCGATTTTAAGAAGAGATCTGGTCAAAGGAACGAGATCATGAAGGCTAACTACCTTTGGCACATATTCCTAGGGTGCACCTCCTCAAGGACTATTTTATTGTTCTTTGGCCTAGTCAATGTGGTCCTCCTTGCACATTTATCTAGGGCACTTTTGTTGTGGATTATATTATTGATTTGGCTCTAGATCCAAGTAGGCGTAACCACCTATTATTACACATCTTTCCAGGGAACACCTATTGTGGAGATTATTTTATGATATATTGATGGATCAAGGTGGTCCCAAGGACTCCATATGCACAAAGATCAAGAGCGCATCTCTTGTGGAGATTATTTTACTTTATTACTTGGAGAGTGCCCTAATCAATATGAAAACACTTGGCACCTTGTACCTTCTCTTGAAAAGTGCTCCATCTCTTTGACTTAGCATATATTAATATTTTATCGGAGAAGGTTGTTGAAGAATATTCTCGAGGAGCATTCCAAAGGAGGAGAGGACAAATGGCACCTTGCATGAGCTTGTTGCTCGAGGATGAAGACATGTGGCACTCTCATTTATGTAGCCTCATTATTCTAGTATTTTATGAGGGTGTTTTGTGTTGAGTGACCACTTCCTATACATCATTCTTCAATATTTACTCGTATTCTTCTACCATGTCATCCTTCCACACTTTATGCTTTTCAACCTCATCAAAAGAGGAAGGTTTTGAGTCAATCACATGATTCAATTGAACTATCAAACCAGAGTACTTATCTGGCTTCTTGCTTTCTCTGAAAGTACCTTTAGGTGTTGCATGCTTTTCTGCTTCCTTTAAAATTTCACAGCACAAAGCTGGCTTTCTTTTGACAGGAGGTTTTTCTAGGGGAAACTCAACATAATCCCTTATGGGATCCACTGAAGGCTCTCTGGCCTCCTCCCTTTGCTCATCTGAAAGTTGTGAATCTGAAGGCTCTGAAGTTGGAGCTTCCTGCTCCTCTGTATTACAGGGAAGTTCTCTGGAACGACAAAAGGCAACTTCCTCTTGGAAGGTCACATCTCTATTGACCTCTATGTATTTTTTCCTTGGCATATAGATTCTATAAGCTTTCGAGGTCTCACTGTACCCCACAAAAGTGCCCTTCTTTCTGGAGGGTTCTAATTTAGTCCTCTTTTCTTTTGGTACATGAATGTAAACAGGACTACTAAAAATTCTCAAGTGATCAACTGAAGGCTTCTTCCCTGTGAATACTTCTTCTGGAGTTTTCTCATCCAAGGCTTTATGAGGACACCTGTTCTGAATATAGACTGCAGTACTTGCAGCTTTAGCCCAAAGAGATAATGGAAGATCCTGATCATACATCATAGCTTTGGCTGCCTCACAAATTGTCATGTTCTTTCTTTCTGCAACCCCATTTTGTTGGGGATTGTAAGGCACAGTCAACTCCCTCTTAATCCCAGAAGTTCGACAGAGATCATCATACTTGTGGGAATCAAACTCTTTTCCATTATCTGTTTTGAAAACACGAATATGTCTACCTGTCTGATTCTCTACAAGATTCTTAAAATCCTGAAATTTACGAATGGTTCATCTTTAGTTTTCAAAAAATAAATCCAGGTTTTACGAGAGCAATCATCAATAAAAATGATATAATAAAGACAACCATTCATGGACGGAGTAGTCATATTTCCACAAAGATCAGAATGAATAAGATCTAAGATACAATTAGTTTTTCTATTACTATGAGGGTAAGCTTTCTTTGTATTTTTACCAAGAGCATAGCCTCTACAAATACTATCATGCTCAAAAGAAAAAACTGGCATACCTGTTACCATCTTTTACAAACCTGGGAGAGCATTATAGTTGAGGTGTCCAAACCTTCTGTGCCATAGTTCGCAGGGGTTGATCATCTCATGAGCTAATGCTTGAATAACTTGACTAGAGACTTTGTAAAGTCCACCTTCTTGAACTCCGATTATCATGGCTGAGCTCATACTTTCATTTGAGGGCCACATAAGAGCCTTTCCTTTGGAGAAGGCTACTGTGTACCCTTTACTTTCTAGAACTGAAACTAAAACAAGATTTTTCTATAAACCAAGAACATAAAGAATTTCTTCAACATGAAATACATTACCTGACTGAAGCTAAAAAGATGTTGATCCAACTCCTTTGATGGCATAAGTGCCATCATCACCCAATTCTACCTTTAGATTGAACTTCTTTTCTCGGTAGTTCACAAGGTTCTTGTTGAAGCCTGTCATGTGCTTGGAGGCTCCGCTGTCCACTAACTATATTTCTTCTGATTTGGTGACAACATCAGAGAGAGCTAAAACAAGATAACTCTCTCTGCGCTTCTCTTGTTCTTTAGAGGCAGTTTTGGTTCTCTTTCTTTGAGGCCCTTCTTCCTCAGTTGCAACTAAAGCATGGAACCTACCTTTCCGTTTCTGTTTTGAAGGTGGGTTCTTGCAGTTTTTTGCATAATGACCAAGGTTGTTACAGTTAAAGCATCTTACTTTAGATAAATGAGAGTGAGCATGAGAGTGCTTACCTTGAGGTTTCTTACCTTTGCCTTTGTGCTGAGGAAACCTCTTCCATTTCTTGGCTTTGGCTGAAAGAGCATGGTATTTCATAGTGGATGGTTCATTTCTACTTTTAATTCTGCCCTCTTCTTCCAAGCAATCATGCCATAATCTCTCGAAGTTGGGTTGAACTTCTCTTCCATTTACAGATGAGAGAAATGTCTCCCATGATTCTGGAAGACCATCTACTATTGTTTGTACAAGGTCATCATCATCTACTGCAACTCCTATTGCTGCAAGCTGATCTCTTGTTTGGGCAATTTTGGAAAAGAAGGCAGAGATGGTTTCATCCTTTCCCATTTTAAATATATGTAGTTGTTTCTTCATGGTCCTCTTCTAAGTTGGAGCCTTCTTTTCATACAAGTTGGCTAGGGCATCAAAGCATTCCTTTGCTGTCCTTACGTGAGAAATAAGAGACATCATACTATCTTTAATTGAGTAAAAAATGACCCTCTTGGCTTTGGCCTGCCTCTTCTTATAGGTTGCTCTTCCTGCATTTGTAGCGGGTTCTTCCACTACCCTGGTAACCAGTTCATCCAAATCACTTCTGGTAACCAGTTCATCCAAATCACTTTCTTCCAGGATATTGAAGACCCTAGCCTTCCAGGCATACTGAAAATGAAGCCATATTGAAAACTGTTTACAGGATAGATCTGATACAAAACAAACTCACTGCTGATCTAAAAAAATAAACCCTTAATAGAGGATCTACGCAGCCTCAAATATTGCCACAAATGAGCTCTTTTCACGCCCTAAGCTCTGATACCATGTTAGAAATTAAGGGAAAAATAGTAGGCTAGTTAGAAACATAAATATTTTTATAAATTTCAAATCATTAGCTACTGTAATTTAGGATCAACAAAACATTAAAAGCTCTGATGCATAACCTAATAGCATAAATGAATAAGTAACATACATAACAAAGATCTGAGTATTGCCTTAGCTGTAAAGAACAAAAGTACCTGATTTTCTGTTGTTACCCTCCTCCACTGTATGCTCAAAAAATTCTTAGAAAATCATACATTAAACCCTTAGGGTAGATCTCCTCATCGGCATGGGAACAAAATCCAAGAAGGACTTGTAGTTAATAGGCAAGAAAACAAAATTCAACAAGCTGGAGAAACCAAAATCAAACACAATCCAAACCACTGTCCAAGCATTAGGGTTGAATACAAATCACTGTCCAACCTAGTTCTGGAAAGGCAAAGCCATATTCAGTTCAACATAGGTGCCTTCTTCAAGATGATACAAATATCAACAGTTTGAAATTATCAGCCCTAAATCTTAGTCACAAGCACACCAAAAAAACAGGGACAACACCACTGAAATACCAAGGGCTGTACCAACAAACATAGGGGTGGCACCACTGAAATACCTGTTGATATTATGGTAGCTGCGGGAGGTATTTACCTCCACGTGTAAACCTGAC
>ML821913.1:49838-68224 GCA_009831015.1 Picea engelmannii
AGGTCAAAGACAGATCTGTTGGGAAGCCTCATAGTACCTCAATTTTCTTCACTTATTAGGCTAGCGAATTTTCTCCCTTATGACTCCTAAGCAGATGGGGACATCACAAATTTTTTGTCTTTTTTCACGTTTTATATATCTTTTGTGAGAGAAATTGACTTTTAGTGATTACAAATCACTATTGTCACTCAACAAAGGGGGTACATAGGTAAAGTTGGTACTCTAAGCAAGAAAATGAGTATCCCCAAGGCATATGATGCCTCCTAGTACCACTTATTTAACTTATACATAAATTACAATTAAAATATCCCCTTTTTGCGGGAAATTTTTTATTTGCTGAAAACATTAAAAAGTCCTACGGGGGACCTAGCGCATTTTCATTCATGGAAATAATGCCCATCAACTAATGGATTTTCCTAAGTAGTATGGGTTATTAGTTGCTCCTTGATGTTGTGCATTGGTGGTTTGGTGTGATTACATGGGTTACCTAAGTTTCATGGCTTATTATTTGATTATATGGACTATTCCGTGTAATTTAGGGGATTTATTTAAGGCATCCCTCTATGGCACAATCTCCTAGGGTGCGCTCTTCTTGTGCTCATGGTTTTGGAAATCGGTTGATGGTTTTGACACATGGTTTCTCCTTACAACACATAGTTTTGATTATTTTTTTAGGAGAACATCCCCTTGTTGCACATTCTCCTTGGTCGTCCTAGTTATGGCTAAGGGTTTGAGTAGAATTGGTTATTTGCACGTGGATCTATGCCTTTGCACATCTTCCTAGGTTGTTCCTCTCTTGGAGGTTGTTGCAACAACCAAAGTGGACCTTCTTGTACATTATTCTATGGCATTTCTTGAGGGACGAATTGGTTATATTCTTAGAGAGAGTTCCTTAACTACTATTTTGGGCATGTGTTTGGCATCTTTAGGTGGATTGACTCCTTGATTTAAGGAGCACCCTAGCTATTGGGGTTATTTTTAGCGTGAGATTGGTTTCTCAAGGTTATTAATCTCTCATCTAGGGGAAAGATTGACTCTCCATGGCATCTTGGCACATTTGTTGATGATGCAACAACTACCATTGGCACACACCTCAAGGGTGCTCCATTTTGGGAATTATTATATTGTTTGTTGATGGGAGGCTATAACTACCTTTGGTACATGTTCCTAGAGTGCACCTCAAGGACTATTTTGTTGTTATGTGAACTAGTTAATGTGGCCCTCCTTGCACATATTACTAGGGAACTTTTGTTGAGGACTATTTTATTGACTTGGCTGTAGATCCAAGGAAGCATAACCAAACCTATAATTGCACATATTTCTAGGGCGCACCTCTCATGGAGATCATTTTACTTTATTTATTGGACAAGGAGCCCCTTGGAAAACACCCTTTCGTTGTGACTTGGCAAATATATTATTTTTATGAAGGGTGGCTATTGAAGAGGTTTCTTGGAAAGTGTCGATTAGATAAATTTTGAGGTAAAAAATGGGTCTCAAAACAAAAAATGTACTATCAAAATCAACTTTAAAATTACCAACCACATTTTAGATGATGACATCGTCCCTTATGGTTGAGTTGGCATTGCTTGAGTTAAAGATGTTTGTCATATTCTAAATGGTGGATGACAACCCATAGTTAATCATGGAAGTGTTGTAAGTAAAGTACTCGTAATAAAAAAAAGTATTCATAAATTATTTTTGAACATAATATTAATGTACTCATAAAGTGAAGTATTTTTAAAGTACTTTTGAATATATAAAAAGTGAAGTACTGATTCAAAATTCAAAATTCAAAATTCAAAAAAATGAACATAGGTTCCCATATATTATTCACACTTTATATTTCAAATTAAATAAATGAATTCATAGCTCATTACATAGGTACATATTCAAACTAATATAACATAACATGGTTCATAACATGGATATGTTTTGAGAGGCGTCGTAGGTACGGAGGGGGGACGGGATTTTCTACAGTCTCTGAGTAAAAACGACTGCTACTTATGCTTGGAGTCTTGGTAAAGCTTAAAACAATCAGGCTGAGGCATATGCACTTTTGCGTGGCATGCTTTTGGCCAAAGAAGCCAAGGTCAAGGCATTGATAGTCATAGGGGACTCCATGGTGGTTATCAAATCAATGCTAGGCAAAACTTCATTGTTGGACAGTAAATTGGTAGTTACTGTTATCCACCAAGTTGCACTAGGATGGACTTCCAACGAGCCACCAAAGATTTAACATTTTCATGTTCAATATTCAGAGTTCAGAAGTTCAACCGGTCAGTAAGACCAATTTTTTTACATTTTCCATAAAAAATTGTAATAAGAGATGTTGCATGGTGAACTTGTAAAAGGTATTAGCCACCTTTGACTTAGGGATGAGTTGTTACTTTGGAGTGTTTTTTTTACTTATTAATTATATTTTGCTGTTTTAAGACAATTTATAATCTATGAGTTTTTTCACTCAATTCTCCAGATCTGGAGTATATAACTCATGGTTAGGCCTTAGCATGGATCTAAGCCTAGTGTCTAATGTATATTACCATGCTAAACATACTCATAGAGTCTTATGGAGATGTGCTAAGTCCCCCTTAGTTTTTTTTTAAATTTTTAGTTAATTAAATTTTTTCCGCAAAACGAGAATTTTTAATTAAAAAAATAAAGTTGTATTAAAAAAAGTGGTACTAGGGGACTTCATATGCTTTGGGGGTGCTCCTTTTTGGACCTAGAGCACCCATATTACCTAAGTACCCACTTGGTTGAGTAAAATTAGTGATTTTAATCACTTAAAAATCAATTTTACTCAAAAAACCCCAAAAAGTCAAATAAAATCAAATAAAATCAGCAATTGCTAAATTTGGAGAAACATGTGGGGGACATGTTTTCAGTTAACTCTTCCCCACTTGATATGACTAAGGCAATGTGACATTGTTTGTTGAGTTAGGAGTGAGTTATCTATTATTTGGCACGAGTTGGGAAGATCTCCAAAAGGGAGGTGCGCACCTTTTGAGGAGAGGTGGCGCCCTCCCCCTCTTCCTATTGCTCACACATGTCATACAATGGAGATAAATGAAAGGTGGCTGCCCATTGTTTACACTTGGCTGCCCTTTCCCCTCCAAGTGGTGCACCCTCCCTCTCCATGTGGTGCGCCCTCCTCTTGGAAACTCCTCCCTCTTGCTATATATTGGAGCTAGTTCTCCCTTTATAATCAGACTGTGTTATGTAAAGTTATGCTGTTGTAATTTGCTCTCGGGTTGTTGGAATAAAACTTGAAGACTTTGGAGGTCAATCTTGGTGTCTTGTGCTAATATGTGGATGCCATTCTTCTTTGTGGATGTGTTGAGATTATGGTAAACTTCTTTTCTTGCAATTATATCTGCTGTTAATCTTTTAATAAGATATTAGTGAGCTTGCTTGCATTACTAGATCTTATTTAGCATATTTAATCAATGATTTCATGTCATTCTTGCTTGAATTCATGTTTTCTAGATTGAGTGTGTAGGAAGTAGATGCATCTACTTTTAATAGTTTCTTGTAAGATTTGTCTTAAGTTTGCAGGATCTCTAATTTGGAGGAGTGGAAGACTCTATCTTGAGTTTCTAATACCTTCAAGTCCATATAATTGGAAGGATTCCCTCTTCAATACATCAAAGAGACTCCATAGCCCAAAGTTGGCTTCCATCCGACATTCTTTCTCCCTTATCTCAAATTTTCTTTAAAATATTTTGGGTTACTAGTTGCTTACTTTATCTTAGATATATATCAGATTTCAAAATCCTTCTTATATAAGTTAGTAAGTGAATTTAAAGATTAGATCTAGAGTTCAAGTTTCAATTTTGTCATTCTAAACTAAATCTAGCTCAAGAAACGTCATTTTTAGCAAATAATTTAATTCGAAATTTTTAGAGGTTAAAAGTTGACTTGTTTCAAAGTTCTTTTAATTCCATATTTGGCAATTAAAGTGCCTTTATGTTGTTGTTTTAAAACAACAAACAAAGACTCCAAGGAGACAAGATCTTTAGCTTGCTTTTCTTAGTTCATTTTTGCTCATTTTATGTTAGTTTTGCTTAATCATTTTGGGGATTTCCTATTAATAACCAAAGACACTTCCAAAGTGTTTTTGGCCATCTTTTGTCATTGTTTGCTTGCTGTTTTATGCAGGTCAGCGAACAGATAGGAGAAATTTCTGTCCGTTTTGGGTGGATTTGGAGCATCAGGGACCCCCGGGGGCACCCCTTTCTTCAATAAATACTTGTAAAACATTGTAAAGACTTGTGACCCCCCTTAATGAATGGTCACAAGTCACTCCAGTAAAGAGTTGTGTAGTTTCTTTAATAAAATCAGTGGGGCTACAAGCTTTCACTCTTCATCCCCCCTAGGGGAACGGTGTTTCGGTGATTGTCTCAATTTTTGCAATTTAGCTTAGATTCAATTTTTTATAACAAAGGATAAGCTAAATTTAATCTTTCAATTCATCACAAAGCACTACAGTCTCACATAAACAATAAAGTTAAATAAATCTTCACATAGATTAGATTTCATTTGGAAAGAAAGATTTTAATTGCTAGATTAGTTTTCCCTTTTGCAAAGTAAAACACTAATTGCTAGATTAGATTTCTCTTTCAGTATTTTGCTTATTTGCTTAAAATAAACAACTCCCCTCAGCTCCCAGTGCAGTTCCCGACCCTTCCAGTTGCGAGCTAGTCTTGATCTGCTGGGAGTAGGTTTCATACACGCTGGGCTGGTTAGTGGTGATAGAATAATTAGAGAAATCTCGATAGTTGCTACTTTAATGCGCGGGAAAACGCCTAAAGGGAGTGTGTGAAGTAAGGCAGGCCCTCTTGAGACTTGGCTTCCCACCCGTTTTGGACATCCGACACCTTTAGTGAACATACTGGTGAGGTCCCCGGGGCTTTGGTAAGTTCCTCGCAAGTTTCCAAACAAAGAAGTAGCCTCTAAAGAGGCCACACAACCTTTCATTTATCTACCATTAATTTACCTTAATAAAATACACGATCTACATTTGCCCACAATACCTTTAAGGCATTGGTCTCATTTATACATTTTGCAAAGCCATATGCTTCACACTCTTCTTCAGTCATTTACTTGGAAGCAAATTTGAATTTACTTGCATCTAACAATTGTGTCTTAAGTATCCTTTTTATGCAAGTGTATGTTTGATATATCTCGTGGTGAATAATTCATCTTTGTATACTTTTGCTTTATGTTGGTTAAGTAAACTCCTAGATTCATTTCTTGTATTTAGATTAGTTCAAGCCTTAGTATATTTGTTAGGGACTACCCCCCTTGGCTTCACTAGGAGTTGGCCTAGCTGGAGGAGTTGAGGATTAGGTGACAACACCGTAACTCTCACTTGCCCCCAAGGACACACCAAGTGGATTGAAGATTTCTTCCACGTCTCCCAGGTGTGTATAAGGCGGCAACAATTACCATTGCCTGAATCAAAAAAAGGGCAAACTCCTCCAAATATTCATCTTATCATGTGAAGCAAGAATTAAATCTTGTAGTAGTTCTATGGGCTAACAAATCCATTGAACTAAGTATGGGTGACTATATGAAAAATGGGGGGTATTTTAGTTGTATTATCCCCTAAGGTCAAAATGGTTTGGTGCATCAATCATCATTAAAATTTTACATGAACCAATAGTTAGCACATCACCTTATTTGCATTGGCATGGGAGTATCATGGACAACCCTCAACCTTCACAGCATGCAAGCAATTAATAATGCTCTAGTTATTAAATGCAGCTAATTATGTGGCCGTCGACAAGTTGCTAATGGAGAGGCACCCCATGGTGTTTTGAACTCCATGTGCTGCCCATTGCATTGATTTGATGCTCGAGGATGTGGAAAAAACATCCTTCGTCAAGGAGGTCATTGATTAGGCTAGGAGCATCACAAAATTCTTATATAACCATGCATTTGTTCTTAGCCTCATGAGGAAATTGACAAGAAATAGGAAGTTGTGTCCTATAACCACAAGTTTTGCCAGTAGCTTCATTTCTCTTCAGGCTATGCTTGAATGTCATTTTGAGTTGAAGCATATATTTGTTTGTGATGAGTGGCGTGATTGAGCATTTAGCACAAGGCAGAATGGGAGAGCCGTTGCTAAACTAGTGTTCACGGATTCCTTCTAGGAAGTAGTGCAAGAAGTGTTCATGGTTAGCAAACCTTTGGTAAAGGTTCTCTGCTTGGTTGATGGGGAGAAGCCCGAAATGGGCTACTTGTATGAGGTCATTGATAGGGCCAAAGAAGCTATTTGAATTTTATTATGTGGGCAAGGGTACCCTTGGATATGAAAAATACATGAAGATCTGGAATTTGTTTGATAATCGATGGATGAGGATGCTCAATCGTCCCATTCGTGTAGCGACACTTGTCCTCAACCTCGATTATGCTTAGTTATGTAACTTTGATTTCGATGGCAAGGTTAGGGAAGGGTTCCTTACATGTCTCCAGATGATAGTACTGATCAAGAAGTTCGTAAAACAATTAATTGTGAGATGGAGATGTATAAGGATGCTAGTGGATTATTTTGCTTTGCCGATGTTGTTCAAGAAAGGAGTAATTTGATGCCACGTAAGCCATTAGAATTTAGAATTTTAATTATGTGTTTTATTTTGAAAGTTGAATTATGTTTTCTTTATTTCCTAATTTCCATTGTAATGAAATATACATTAAAGTTTTTTTTCTTATTTGGTGTAGATGTTTGGTGGCAAAATTATGATGCAAAAGCACCACTGTTAAGAAATATTTGCCATACGGGTCTTCAACCAACCCTATAACACATCGTGTTGTGAGTGCAATTGGAGTGTATTTGAAAAAAATACACTCTAAGAAGTGCATTATGTTAAAAATTCAGCTAAGCAATTACAATTATTATAATTTACTCTCATATTTTATGATCCTCAAGACTCATTAAATTTATTATGACCCTCTAACATGTTGGATTTCCAACTTCTTAATGATTTGTTTTATGTCCATTACAATCTTCGACCATGGGTGAGGCAATTGGAGAAAATACTTGATGTGGACAACATTAAGATATTGTCTAAGTGGACGGTGGAGTACAAGGCACCTATTATGGAGAAGGCACCTGAGTGGTTGGAGGAGGAGGAGGAGCAGTGGCAACAAGCACATCGGACAGGGGAGGAGAAACATGTGTGGGGGGTAGAGGAGCACTTTGACAACATAGACGGTGATGTGGCAACATCGACACCACCTTCTACGCGTATTTGTACAACTACACCCACCGGTTGGTGTTAGATAGATATGCAGGACTTTCTAGTGGAAAACAGGGCATGACCTTTTCCCGTAAAAGGGGGAGACGTCATTGATACTAGATAGCTAGCTGCTAGATTTGTCATCGTAGATGATTCATGATGATGAGATGCATTTATATATTTGATGTCATTTTGTATTGGTTGTCCACATTTGAGTACTTGTATCAGGGTTTAGGATTCATTATCGACTTTGATGTATCATTTTTGATTTGGTATCCACTACATCATATATATTAGTTTTTTTTCCATATTTATGTGCTAATGTGTTTATTTGATGTCATTGTTGGTTTATATGTTTAAAAAATTGAAAAAAATGATTTATTTTGTAATTTTTAATGCTTGCTGTGGTTTGCCTATTTTTGCCCATTTTTTTGCCGATGTTGCCAATAAGTTATATTTCGGACCCTCGACAATTTTTTGCTGATGCCGATGTTCAACAATTTGGGTCTTTTAGTCCCATTGACCTACTTTGTAAGGTAAGGCCTTTTTGTTTTTTAGTTTTTTTTTTTCATTTTTTTGAGTTTAGTTTGCTTGGACCCCATTGACAGGCTTACATGTACATTGACACAGACTAAACCAAGTTAGAATTTTAGGTCTGAGTTGACTGAGTGAAAGGAACTCAGCCGAGTCAGACCATTATCTGACTTGACTCGCTTTTTGTCTAAACTTTGCCAAGTTCAAGTGAATGTGGATCCAATGTCTAGATAAACTTCATCAAGATGAATGTGAAATTCTTTCTGTGAGTTTGGAAACAACAAGATAGGTTCTATTAGATTGTATTTCAGCTCCTTAGTGACCTTATAATTTCTAGTCCCATTAGAAAAATACTCCTTTGCATGCCAATTCTTTGAAGGGGTATTCAATTTTGGGAAATTCTCAATAATTTTCCTATGATATCATACCTGTCTCAAAACTGATTTGATACCATCCAGATTGTTGGTGCCTCCCACCTTTATTATGACTTTTATCTTGTTTGGCTCAGTCTTTAGTCCTTAACTACAAACAATGGCCCCAAGTAATCTTTCACGAGCAACCAAAAATATACACTTGGATGAGTTTGGAGTTACCACAATAGCAGCTGTTAAACCAGCAAGACTCAACTGGACTAGAACTGGAGACCTCATGGCGAACTCCACCTTGATACAGTTTGTTTGAACCAATTGATCTAACCCACTAGGCTATATAACTTGATTAGTTATCGAAAAGGGCTTTGACATTTTGCCTGTTAACATCTTCTCTAATAGATGCAAGATGATTTTTTGGAATATAGCCTAGGCATTACACAATCCAAAGGGCATTTTTATACATGCAATGACGGCATACTATGTGTGAAAGGTGGTTTTAATCATATGCTCAGCTATACTAAACTGATTATGTCCCAGAAAGACGTTCAACAAAGAATAAATATCATGGTAGCAACTTCCTCCAGGATAAAGTTTGTGAAAGATATGGAAAAAGGTATCTTTCTTTGTTACAATGTCTAGTCATCTAAAGCTACAGATATTCTTAGTCTGCCATCTTTCTTGAGACCGATTACTATAGGGGATGCCTATTCACTTGTATTGAGCAATAATACCAGACTCCAGTAGATAACAACTTTTGTATCTCTTTACACAGAATAAAGTGAACCTAGAATGGAGACAACAAAAATTTTAGCATTGACTACAACTGGTACATTGATTTATTAGTTCTTTTATTGTCTGGCTGAACCTTGCTTTTGAAAAAGCAAGAACGCCTATTATGAAATCTGCTTTACACAGAATAAAGTGAATTTATAAGCTAGAGAAGACTTAGTTTAATTTTGACTACATGTTGGAGCATGGATATATTTCTGTAAGCCTTTTCTTGTCTGGTCTGCATTTCACGCTATCTCATTGTTGGCTCTTGTGCTGTAAATCATTGCAACAGGTTGCCATTGTTACAGGATGATGTCCAAAAGGCAAATGACATGAAGAAAATTCTCCTGAAAGCAATTTCATTGCTGTCTGAACGGTTGAAATCTGCCAAGGCTTTGCTTGATGGATCTCTGGTGAGGATTCTTTTAGACATGGTTCTGCAGCAGTCCATTTCTCATGATTCAAGAATCAAGCATGTTGCGAGCTTAGTTGTAAAAGGGATAAGAAAACTGGAGAGTTTGATTCATGAGACAAAAATAGAATATGTTACTAAGTTTGCAAGGCCAAGAAATTATAGTGTTAAACTTAGTAGTTTAGAAAAGATTTGCACTCCCCACAGATAGTGTAGAGGTTCAAAAACAATAGATGATGGAATAAAATGACATTTTTTTACCCATTTCAGTTAGTGTGCTATTTCATGCAGCTTTTCTTCCCTATTGTTTATTTATTGGAGTAGCTGGGTAAGATCATTTGAGTCTTTTTTTCCTCGTGTTTCTTTCTTACAATATGGATTTCCCTGTTGAGACAGGCTTCTTTTCCTCAAATCCTTACAATATCTGAAGGCTTCTTCGTTAGAGACCATCTTGTGTCTTAGTTTTCGGCATTCATAGGTGTCGGGTCTGAGCAGAAAATGAAGGTCCCCAACTGTCCAACATTACATGCTTGGCATGCCTGTTATAACCACTAGTCACAAACAGTACTGCTGTAATGTCATGGGGGCCCTTAATGAATTCAACATAAGATAAGATAATTTTATTAGTGACCAACAAGTGACTATAAATAGGTCAAAGGGACTGCTAGGTACATTAGAATCAATAAATAGTGGGAGTGTGAGTGCAGCTCCTAAAGAAAAACATATCTATCATTTGAGGTCAAAGACCTAGAGTCTACAATCTATCATCAAAGAAACGAAAGAAGATACAATACTGGGAGTCCTGAAATAGAGAGGATCCCTCTCAGGTACCCTGGAGAAATGTCTCGACCGGAGGAACCTAGAGTATGTGCTCAAGCCCTGGAGGATCCGTCGCTTGCTGATGATGAGGAGGAGATGCTAACCTGCGAATTTATACTGACAGTAGGTGAATCTCTCCTACCATCTAAGGCCAAATTGAAGAAACCCCTGATGGAGGACTGTCTTGATGAACTAGAGGATCTGGAAGTACTGTAAGATCTGGATACAACGTGTTGCCTTGAAGAGGTTTCTCTTTCCCGAGGTCTAGAAGAATGGGACAGAGGGTGTGTGTTGTGTACGGAAGAATTGTCTTTGGCCTGGATCCTCTTCCATTCTTAAGGAAGCCATCCAATAGAAGTGGGAGTGGCACTGCATTTCAGCCAACAAGAAAGAGGCAAGCTCCCAGTGGTGGACAAGATCTTTCAACACGAACTGCAAGAGGAGGTTGATCTTACCATTGGGTTCTTTTTCTATCTCAACTTTATTTCATTTAATGTTACACATTCCCCTTTGTTTTTTGATATGTGTTGAGCTCTAGTTGAATGGGCTCCAATTGGGTATATGTCTTCCAGTTTAGAGAAGCTTAGAACCACATTGTTGGTTAAGGCAAATAAGGTGGATAATCTCCTAACATTTATTAAATTGTCATGGTTTTCATCTGGTGTTAATATTATTTCTGATAGATGGACAGATGTAGCACGACATCTACTCATCAATTTCATGGTGTCATCACAAAAGTGATCAGCCTTCTTGAAAGTGGTGGATGCTCTTGGAAAATACAAAGATGTGTATTATGTGGGTGAGTTGTTTATTAAAGTCATTGAAGATGTAGGTGTTAATTCTTGTGTGCAAATTATCACAGATACTACACTTGTTTGCAACATTTCTAGCATGATTTTGGAAACTAAATATCCATAGATGGTTTGGACAACATGCATTGTTCATTCTTTGAATTTAGCACTTAAATCTATTGCTTCGAATGTGATATGGATGGAAGAGTTAATTGAGGATGCATGCCATATCCACAATTTTGTACAAAACCATACCAATCACCTCACAATCTATAAAGAGTACATTGTTAAATTTCCTTGAACCCCAATCACGACAATTAATTCCTAGTAAATCCTTGCTGAAATAAAATGCAGATCTACTGAATAAAAGCACATTGAGATTCTTAACCAGAAAATTGCAGTGGAAGTAAAACAGGAAACCAAACACATGTACACAGATATTTGTGGGTAAATACCCCTAGAAAAAGCCCTAAGGGAAAACCAACAACGAAATGATTTTATTATGATAAAAATTAGGGCTCCGTAAAAGGGAAAATGGTCCACCGAGAGAAATACAATTGCAAACAAACTTGGCAAAAACCCCGGCTAAAAACCCTTTGCCTGATCTGCAGTCCTGCTAGTTGTACAACTGCTGTATGGCCTGCTGAGGGCTGCATGGTTGATTCCGTGGCCTGTACGGACATGTACAGACTGTACGATCCTAATCTGTATGTTGTACGACTTCTAGGCCCTCCTCTGCTTGCTGTACAGCCTCCCCATAAAAGAACATGGCATCTTTCTTGTTGGTATGGCCCTCCCGAGTCTCTCCCGGCTGCAATACTTTTCTCTCTCACTGAAATGTGCAAAGTGAAAGTCCTTCTTCACTCAAATGAGTCACTGACTCCAAATCAATGTGTGTCTCCTTCTCTATCTTGGCTACCTTTTATAATATTGAGATGAGCCCTAACCCTAATCTCCAAAGTGATCAATGGATGAGATTAGATATCCCTCACTTGAGATCAATGGCCAAGATTCATTTAATTAACATAAATCACTAATGCCAAAAACTTAGGCATTTTATTTAATTAACCTCAATTAATTATAAAATGACATTCACTTTAATAATTAAATTATTAAAGTGAATTTCCAAAGTTCTGAGAGGTATTAATGACAATTTCCACATGATAGACACAATCCAATATGGAGATACCTGTCCGTTGCTACAAACTTCAACACTCCATCTTAGCGAGGAAGGTATTCTCCACCACTTCAAGTTTATCTCCGAAGAAGACAAACTTGCCCTTCACTAAGGGTTTGGTGAGAATGTCTGCAACCTGCTCATATGTGGAGATGTACTGGAGCTTTACTGCTCCTCTCTGGACCTTGTCTTTGATGAAGTGAAATTTGATCTCTATATGCTTGGACCTGTCATGAAACACTGGATTCTTCGAGAGTTTGATGCAATTTTGATTATCGCAATATATCACCGTAGGCTCCAACTCCTGATCAAATAAACCTGTAAGCCAATTTATGAAGCCAAATTGCTTCACAACTCGCCATACTCACAACCATATACTCTGCCTCTGCTGAACTAAGTGCCACTGACAATTGCTTCCTGCTGAACCATGAAATCATTTTGATCCCACACTGGAGTAGCACCCTGAGGTGCTTTTCTTGTCCACTGCACTTTCTGCCCAATTTGAATTTGTATACCCTTCCAGTTATACTCCATCACCCTTGACATACCTGAGTCCATAGTCCACTATACTACATGTTGCTGCCTAATCCACACCTCGGGTCGCGTGGAAGAAATCTTCAATACATTGGGTGTGGCCTTGGGGGCAAGTCTCGAGTTGGGTAGTTGTCACCTGACACTCGACTTCTCCATCTAGGTTAACTCCTAGCGAAGCCAAAGGGGGTAGTCCTAAAAAAATAATCTAAGGCTGATTAGATCTAAGTACAAATAATAAACAGTATTATTCTAGGAGTTAATGTGAAGCAAAAACAAATGTGACTATTCTAGTAGCATATAATGACGCAAATAAAACTTGCTTAAGTAAATTAAATACCTCAAGATAACTGATAAGCAAATATAACACTTGAAAGTAAATGCGAAATACTGATGATAAGTGTAATGGAAATATGTAGACTAGTGTCAAAAGTAAAGTAATGCTGCAAGATGTTTGTCTCACGAGTGCTCTTGACAGATTTTATTATTATGGGTGATTGCTTGAAATGGTGGATTGATTTCGTGAAGTGGCTTGATGTTCCAAGTCCACTTTGTGCATGCGTGCATGCAAGATTGTAAGTGTGAAACAAAAGTAAAATCTAATCTAAAAATTTGCCCTTTAACAGTTATCCCTTAAAGGGTACCCACAAGATTGCAGGACTTACAACGTGGAGAGAACCTAAGATCTCAAAGTTTCCCCCTGAACTCACATTCAATCCCAAGAGTATGGTTCCCTTTGAGCAATAATTGAGAAATGATTGTCCTAATTAAACTAATTCACCCTAACCAATTCCGTTTCTGATGGCACCTAAGATCAAGCAAAGCTCGCGAGGGGATAGAGCATGCTAAGGCTACGAGGGGAAGGTTTATTGCTTTGCGGAATTGAAATAACTGAAAGGAAATGCAAAAATTGAAATCTAATCTAATGCTTTGCGGTGCTTGGGTTTATTTTAACTTTGCAAAAAATAAAAAGAGCAAGTAAAGGAGACCAAACCCAAAAAAGGAGATAGTTCCCCCCAACCCCTGGGGGGATGGCATGCCTAGTGGGTTATCCCACTCTTTCTTTTCGGTTACAATAGTTTTTAGAAAAATGTCTCTTGGTCTTTTATATTTCAAGACCAAGTAGACTTACAATATGATGGAAGAATAAGGTTTAGACTGAAGAAGAGTTTTGTTAGGGGGTCCTGGATGCTCTAGATCCTCAAAATTTAGGCAGAGCTTCTCCTTGGATGCTCCCAAAACCTGCAAAAACAGCAAGCAAGAGAGGCCGAAAGATGCCAAAAACCACTTTGAAAGTGCCTACAAAAATTTGTTAGACTTTGTACAAAAAATTCCAAATGAAAAACTATAAACTAAGTTAGGAAAAGACCAAGAAAGCAAGCCTTCTTAGTGACTTTTGTTTGCTGTTCGGGACAGCAAACAAAATGGTGCTAAGATTGCCAAATAATGAATTGAAAGCTCTTAAAATTCAAACTATCTTTTAGCCTTAAGATTTGGAAAGAAATGCTTGCTAAAAGGATACCTTTTTTATGCTAGATCTACTTAAAATGATGGAACTTCAAATATAAATTTGATCTAGCATGCATGCATGCAAAAGTAAAATCTATTTTAGCATATAAAACTTTAAAACTAAGATTTACTTATGCATGCAAGAGAAGTAACCAAATAAAATATAGATTTCGTGAAGGAGAGAAAGACAAGCTTGATAACTAGGAACCCTTGGGCAATGGAGTCTCCTGGTGGAATGAGGAGGGACTATGTCTTTAGAATCTTGGAGTTGTGGAAGATGCAAACTAGCTCAGCCACCTCTCCAAGCAATGAAGTCTTGTGAACCAAAATGCTTGCAAAACAAATTGTTAAAGTATTGGTGTCACCTGCAAGAGAAACTCAAAGAGCATGTTAGTTAACCCAAACATACATGCACATCAAAATCTCTCAAATAAGCAAACGATAGGATTAAAGAAAGAAAACTAGCTCAATAATCGTATCCTACTGGGTGACAACACCCCTTCTAAGGCCTAGCTAACAATTGAAATGCAAAATTTTAGAACATCGCCCCATAACATTAAAGCATATGGCAATGATCATCCACACACTAGCACAAGCCACCTTTGACCTCCAAAGCCTTTTATTCCAATAACAAAAAATGTTACAACAATATTACAACGTCAAGCAAGCCCAAACTCCCATTAACCATGAGGAGAGGGTTGACTTGTTCATATACACAAGAGGGAGCCATTCCTGAAGCTTAGAGGGTGAGTCATCTCAAGAGAAATGCGCCACATGTGAAGTTGATTGATGCCACATTTGAAGAGAACTTGAGAGAGGTGCCACTACTCAAGTAAGGCGTCACCACTAAGAGAGAGGAAGGGTGAGAGGGGCGACACATGGCCCAAGAGAGGTGGCAGCTTCCTTGGGATGTGTGCCCTCTCTTGAGAATGTGCCACATGAGGGAGGAGGGGTGCACCCTCTTCTTGGGATCTCCTCCCAATGACACCTCACAACTCCAACTCACTCACTAACTCACCTTAAGTGCCACTATCTCCCAGTGAACAAAGAGAGAGGGTGAGTTGACTCAAAACATGTCCCTGACATGTTTCCTAAAAAATAGGATTGCTGATTTATTTGTCTTTTTTCACCTTTTTCGAGTAAAATTGACTTTTATAATTGAATAAATCAATAATTTCTCTCGAAAAGGAGGTACATGGATGTAAGGGGTATTTCGAGTCAGAAAACAAATATCCCCAAGGCATATAATACCTCCTAGTACCACATTTTTATTATTTCATGAAATTACAAGGTAAAAATCCTGTTTTGCGGGAAATTTTAAGACTTATTAAAACAATTAAAAAATCCTAGAGGGACCTAGTGCATGTCCATAAGACTCAAAATAAATGACTAGCATGGTAATATACATTAGACACTAGACTTGGAAAACACACACTAAGGCCTAACCATCAGTACACACTCCAACTTTGGAGGTTGTGAGTGAAAAAACTTAGAAATTATAACTTGCTGACAAGCATGATATAATTAACAAGTGAAAAAAATACTCTAGAGTATGCACTGATGATCAAGTCTTAGGGGGCTAATCCTTTTACACAAGAAGGACCTCATGCTAGCTCATTTTATTACAATTCCCCCATGGGGGTATGGATCATGCATACAAAAGAAGAAGAAGAAGAAGAAGAAGAAGAAAATTTGAAGGGGTCATAAGACCCGACTGGACTTCTGAACTCTGATTTTGAACAATTGACTTGTTCAATCTATATGGATCATCGTCAGTCCTGCCTGGTGCAACTAGGGGGGTAACACCACACAAGTACTTGAACACATGCTTCCCTGCTATCCAATGCACTTGCCTAGGTTCCACCATGAATTGGCTCAAGGTGTTCACAACAAAGAAAATATCTAGCCTGGTGTTGATCAGATACATTAAGGAACCAATCAACTCCCTATACAAAGTGGGATCCACCAACTCTAAATCTGAAGCACTCACCTTCTTCAAATTGGTGATCATATGTGTAGTCATAGGCTTGCAGTCCATCTGAAGCACTCACCTTCTTCAAATTGGTTATCATATGCGTAGTCATAGGCTTGCAGTCCCCCATCACGAATTTCCTTCGAATGCCCACTACATTCTTCCATTGTCCAAGGAAGATCTCGCTTGGATGCTGCCACTCCTCCAACCCCAAGAAGTAATACGTCAAGCCGATGTCCTTCATTTCGAACTCCAAAGCCAAATCCTGTTTTCACATAACAATGAGCTTCTCCGTTCTTGCGAGAAATAGGTCATCAAGATATAGCACCAAGATGAGTGGATCATCTCCAACAAGTATAAAGAGTACAAGTTGGGATTTGCCTCACTCTTGGTAAAGCCCATGCTCAACAAGTACCCATCAATCCTAGAATACCATGCTCTCGGTGCCTGCTTGAGTTCATATAAGGCTTTCCTAGGCCTGCATACATGAGACTCCTTCCCATGTACCTCAAAGCCCTGAGGTTGCTCTATATACACCTCCTCCTCAATAATCCCGTTGAGGAATGTTGTCTTCACGTCCATATGGTGAATTCGCCACCTGAAAACTAAAGCAATCGATATGATATCCCAAATGGAAGTATACCTGGATACTGGAGTAAAAGTCTCCTCGTAGTCCACTCCCTCTCTCTGGGAGAACCCTTTCGCCACAAACCTCGCTTTGTATTTCTCTATGTTGCCATCCGTAGCATGCTTGATCTTAAAGATCCACCGGGAGCCCACCACTGATTTTCCATCTGATCTTGGAACTATGTCCCACACATCATTCTTCATAATTGAGTGATACTCCTCCATGATGGCATCCTTCCAAACCTACTGGTATGCTGCCTTCTTAGCACTGGTTGGCTTGGAATCAATGATGCTACTTATGAGAGCCATGTAACTGGAAAATATCCTATGCGGTCTACTCTCCGTGAATGTACTCTTAGGAGCCTCCACATGCTCTCGAGCATCCTTCAATGTCTGCTCTAGCCATTAAGGCTTCCTCCTAACAGAACTGGAAGGAGCCTCCTAATTCTCCTCCTGACCTGAAGTCTAATTTCCTGAACTAGAAGTAGCCGATGAATGTTGCTCATCCTTCAGAGCCTCCTGCTCCTTGTCTTCTGTCATTGGAGTAGGCTCATGAGACTTCTTGTATGCCAATACCTCCTCAAACTTGACATCTTGGCTGACCACGATCTTCCTTTGCGCTAGAATCTAGATCCTATATGCCTTTGAGGTCTCACTATAGCCAATAAATAATCCCTTCTCCCCCGAGGGCTCCAAATTTGTCCTTTTCTCTGCTGGTACATGGATATACACTGGGCAACTGAAAATGCGGAAATGGCCTATCTATGGCTCCACTCAAATGAATGCCTCTTCTCGAGTCTTGTCCTCCAAGACCTTATGAGGACACCTGTTTTGCACATACACTGTCGTATTGCATGCCTCTGCCCAAAGGAACATGGGCAGATCTCGGTCATGAATCATCGCCTTGGCAGCTCCAACGATGGACCGATTCTTCCTTTCTGCAACCCCGTTTTGC
This sequence comes from Picea engelmannii, assembly GCA_009831015.1. Classification (NCBI taxonomy): domain Eukaryota; kingdom Viridiplantae; phylum Streptophyta; class Pinopsida; order Pinales; family Pinaceae; genus Picea; species Picea engelmannii. The sequence continues at coordinate 67,549 of ML821913.1, forward strand.
TGTGGGTTGTAAGGTATTGTCAGCTCCCTCTTTATCCCTGCTTCCCTACAACAATCATTGAAGTCTTTTGAGGTGTACTCACCCTCATTATCTGACCTCAAAACTTTGATCTTCTTACTTGTTTGATTCTACACAAGAGCCTTAAACTTTTGAAGCCGACGAAAGACCTCACTCTTGGTCCTCATGAAGAAAATCCATGTCCGACTAGAGAAATCATCAATGAAGGTCGCAAAGTAACTGGACCCTCTTATTGACTCTACTGACATTGGACCACATATGTCTGTATGTACTAGATCCAAGATCCTCTTGGATCTTCTCTCACTGCTCGAAAAAGCAGCCTTGGCATTCTTGCCAAGAGCACACCCCTTGCATACTCCCTGCTGCTCCACACTAAACTCTAGAAGACTAGTGACAATCTCCCTCAGTGCAGGTAGCGCTCTGTCATGCAAGTGACTCATCTTCCTCTGCCAAAGCTTGCACATGTCATCGCTGTCATGAACCAGAGCATGTGCTGGTTGGGCCTTCAACCTATATTGATTGCCCTCTCTATTACCAAGAACTCGTGCTGAGTAAAGGCTAGATCCTTTCGGTCGGATAAAAACCTGACCATCCTTGAAAGTGATGGCGTATCCCCTCTCTTCCATTGTCGAAATTGAGAGCAAACTCTTCTTGAGCT
>ML821913.1:87565-120929 GCA_009831015.1 Picea engelmannii
GGTTTGTGGCGAAAGGGTTCTCCCAGAGAGAGGGAGTGGACTACGAGGAGACTTTTACTCCAGTATCCAGGTATACTTCCATTTGGGATATCATATCGATTGCTTTAGTTTTCAGGTGGCGAATTCACCATATGGACGTGAAGACAACATTCCTCAACGGGATTATTGAGGAGGAGGTGTATATAGAGCAACCTCAGGGCTTTGAGGTACATGGGAAGGAGTCTCATGTATGCAGGCCTAGGAAAGCCTTATATGAACTCAAGCAGGCACCGAGAGCATGGTATTCTAGGATTGATGGGTACTTGTTGAGCATGGGCTTTACCAAGAGTGAGGCAAATCCCAACTTGTACTCTTTATACTTGTTGGAGATGATCCACTCATCTTGGTGCTATATCTTGATGACCTATTTCTCGCAAGAACGGAGAAGCTCATTGTTATGTGAAAACAGGATTTGGCTTTGGAGTTCGAAATGAAGGACATCGGCTTGACGTATTACTTCTTGGGGTTGGAGGAGTGGCAGCATCCAAGCGAGATCTTCCTTGGACAATGGAAGAATGTAGTGGGCATTCGAAGGAAATTCGTGATGGGGGACTGCAAGCCTATGACTACGCATATGATAACCAATTTGAAGAAGGTGAGTGCTTCAGATGGACTGCAAGCCTATGACTACACATATGATCACCAATTTGAAGAAGGTGAGTGCTTCAGATTTAGAGTTGGTGGATCCCACTTTGTATAGGGAGTTGATTGGTTCCTTAATGTATCTGATCAACACCAGGCTAGATATTTTCTTTGTTGTGAACACCTTGAGCCAATTCATGGTGGAACCTAGGCAAGTGCATTGGATAGCAGGGAAGCATGTGTTCAAGTACTTGTGTGGTGTTACCCCCCTAGTTGCACCAGGCAGGACTGACGATGATCCATATAGATTGAACAAGTCAATTGTTCAAAATCAGAGTTCAGAAGTCCAGTCGGGTCTTATGACCCCTTCAAATTTTCTTCTTCTTCTTCTTCTTCTTCTTCTTTTGTATGCATGATCCATACCCCCATGGGGGAATTGTAATAAAATGAGCTAGCATGAGGTCCTTCTTGTGTAAAAGGATTAGCCCCCTAAGACTTGATCATCAGTGCATACTCTAGAGTATTTTTTTCACTTGTTAATTATATCATGCTTGTCAGCAAGTTATAATTTCTAAGTTTTTTCACTCACAACCTCCAAAGTTGGAGTGTGTACTGATGGTTAGGCCTTAGTGTGTGTTTTCCAAGTCTAGTGTCTAATGTATATTACCATGCTAGTCATTTATTTTGAGTCTTATGGACATGCACTAGGTCCCTCTAGGATTTTTTAATTGTTTTAATAAGTCTTAAAATTTCCCGCAAAACAGGATTTTTACCTTGTAATTTCATGAAATAATAAAAATGTGGTACTAGGAGGTATTATATGCCTTGGGGATATTTGTTTTCTGACTCGAAATACCCCTTACATCCATGTACCTCCTTTTCGAGAGAAATTATTGATTTATTCAATTATAAAAGTCAATTTTACTCGAAAAAGGTGAAAAAAGACAAATAAATCAGCAATCCTATTTTTTAGGAAACATGTCAGGGACATGTTTTGAGTCAACTCACCCTCTCTCTTTGTTCACTGGGAGATAGTGGCACTTAAGGTGAGTTAGTGAGTGAGTTGGAGTTGTGAGGTGTCATTGGGAGGAGATCCCAAGAAGAGGGTGCACCCCTCCTCCCTCATGTGGCACATTCTCAAGAGAGGGCACACATCCCAAGGAAGCTGCCACCTCTCTTGGGCCATGTGTCGCCCCTCTCACCCTTCCTCTCTCTTAGTGGTGACGCCTTACTTGAGTAGTGGCACCTCTCTCAAGTTCTCTTCAAATGTGGCATCAATCAACTTCACATGTGGCGCATTTCTCTTGAGATGACTCACCCTCTAAGCTTCAGGAATGGCTCCCTCTTGTGTATATGAACAAGTCAACCCTCTCCTCATGGTTAATGGGAGTTTGGGCTTGCTTGACGTTGTAATATTGTTGTAACATTTTTTGTTATTGGAATAAAAGGCTTTGGAGGTCAAAGGTGGCTTGTGCTAGTGTGTGGATGATCATTGCCATATGCTTTAATGTTATGGGGCGATGTTCTAAAATTTTGCATTTCAATTGTTAGCTAGGCCTTAGAAGGGGTGTTGTCACCCAGTAGGATACGATTATTGAGCTAGTTTTCTTTCTTTAATCCTATCGTTTGCTTATTTGAGAGATTTTGATGTGCATGTATGTTTGGGTTAACTAACATGCTCTTTGAGTTTCTCTTGCAGGTGACACCAATACTTTAACAATTTGTTTTGCAAGCATTTTGGTTCACAAGACTTCATTGCTTGGAGAGGTGGCTGAGCTAGTTTGCATCTTCCACAACTCCAAGATTCTAAAGACATAGTCCCTCCTCATTCCACCAGGAGACTCCATTGCCCAAGGGTTCCTAGTTATCAAGCTTGTCTTTCTCTCCTTCACGAAATCTATATTTTATTTGGTTACTTCTCTTGCATGCATAAGTAAATCTTAGTTTTAAAGTTTTATATGCTAAAATAGATTTTACTTTTGCATGCATGCATGCTAGATCAAATTTATATTTGAAGTTCCATCATTTTAAGTAGATCTAGCATAAAAAAGGTATCCTTTTAGCAAGCATTTCTTTCCAAATCTTAAGGCTAAAAGATAGTTTGAATTTTAAGAGCTTTCAATTCATTATTTGGCAATCTTAGCACCATTTTGTTTGCTGTCCCGAACAGCAAACAAAAGTCACTAAGAAGGCTTGCTTTCTTGGTCTTTTCCTAACTTAGTTTATAGTTTTTCATTTGGAATTTTTTGTACAAAGTCTAACAAATTTTTGTAGGCACTTTCAAAGTGGTTTTTGGCATCTTTCGGCCTCTCTTGCTTGCTGTTTTTGCAGGTTTTGGGAGCATCCAAGGAGAAGCTCTGCCTAAATTTTGAGGATCTAGAGCATCCAGGACCCCCTAACAAAACTCTTCTTCAGTCTAAACCTTATTCTTCCATCATATTGTAAGTCTACTTGGTCTTGAAATATAAAAGACCAAGAGACATTTTTCTAAAAACTATTGTAACCGAAAAGAAAGAGTGGGATAACCCACTAGGCATGCCATCCCCCCAGGGGTTGGGGGGAACTATCTCCTTTTTTGGGTTTGGTCTCCTTTACTTGCTCTTTTTATTTTTTGCAAAGTTAAAATAAACCCAAGCACCGCAAAGCATTAGATTAGATTTCAATTTTTGCATTTCCTTTCAGTTATTTCAATTCCGCAAAGCAATAAACCTTCCCCTCGTAGCCTTAGCATGCTCTATCCCCTCGCGAGCTTTGCTTGATCTTAGGTGCCATCAGAAACGGAATTGGTTAGGGTGAATTAGTTTAATTAGGACAATCATTTCTCAATTATTGCTCAAAGGGAACCATACTCTTGGGATTGAATGTGAGTTCAGGGGGAAACTTTGAGATCTTAGGTTCTCTCCACGTTGTAAGTCCTGCAATCTTGTGGGTACCCTTTAAGGGATAACTGTTAAAGGGCAAATTTTTAGATTAGATTTTACTTTTGTTTCACACTTACAATCTTGCATGCACGCATGCACAAAGTGGACTTGGAACATCAAGCCACTTCACGAAATCAATCCACCATTTCAAGCAATCACCCATAATAATAAAATCTGTCAAGAGCACTCGTGAGACAAACATCTTGCAGCATTACTTTACTTTTGACACTAGTCTACATATTTCCATTACACTTATCATCAGTATTTCGCATTTACTTTCAAGTGTTATATTTGCTTATCAGTTATCTTGAGGTATTTAATTTACTTAAGCAAGTTTTATTTGCGTCATTATATGCTACTAGAATAGTCACATTTGTTTTTGCTTCACATTAACTCCTAGAATAATACTGTTTATTATTTGTACTTAGATCTAATCAGCCTTAGATTATTTTTTTAGGACTACCCCCTTTGGCTTCGCTAGGAGTTAACCTAGATGGAGAAGTCGAGTGTCAGGTGACAACTACCCAACTCGAGACTTGCCCCCAAGGCCACACCCAATGTATTGAAGATTTCTTCCACGCGACCCGAGGTGTGGATTAGGCAGCAACATGTAGTATAGTGGACTATGGACTCAGGTATGTCAAGGGTGATGGAGTATAACTGGAAGGGTATACAAATTCAAATTGGGCAGAAAGTGCAGTGGACAAGAAAAGCACCTCAGGGTGCTACTCCAGTGTGGGATCAAAATGATTTCATGGTTCAGCAGGAAGCAATTGTCAGTGGCACTTAGTTCAGCAGAGGCAGAGTATATGGTTGTGAGTATGGCGAGTTGTGAAGCAATTTGGCTTCATAAATTGGCTTACAGGTTTATTTGATCAGGAGTTGGAGCCTACGGTGATATATTGCGATAATCAAAATTGCATCAAACTCTCGAAGAATCCAGTGTTTCATGACAGGTCCAAGCATATAGAGATCAAATTTCACTTCATCAAAGACAAGGTCCAGAGAGGAGCAGTAAAGCTCCAGTACATCTCCACATATGAGCAGGTTGCAGACATTCTCACCAAACCCTTAGTGAAGGGCAAGTTTGTCTTCTTCGGAGATAAACTTGAAGTGGTGGAGAATACCTTCCTCGCTAAGATGGAGTGTTGAAGTTTGTAGCAACGGACAGGTATCTCCATATTGGATTGTGTCTATCATGTGGAAATTGTCATTAATACCTCTCAGAACTTTGGAAATTCACTTTAATAATTTAATTATTAAAGTGAATGTCATTTTATAATTAATTGAGGTTAATTAAATAAAATGCCTAAGTTTTTGGCATTAGTGATTTATGTTAATTAAATGAATCTTGGCCATTGATCTCAAGTGAGGGATATCTAATCTCATCCATTGATCACTTTGGAGATTAGGGTTAGGGCTCATCTCAATATTATAAAAGGTAGCCAAGATAGAGAAGGAGACACACATTGATTTGGAGTCAGTGACTCATTTGAGTGAAGAAGGACTTTCACTTTGCACATTTCAGTGAGAGAGAAAAGTATTGCAGCCGGGAGAGACTCGGGAGGGCCATACCAACAAGAAAGATGCCATGTTCTTTTATGGGGAGGCTGTACAGCAAGCAGAGGAGGGCCTAGAAGTCGTACAACATACAGATTAGGATCGTACAGTCTGTACATGTCCGTACAGGCCACGGAATCAACCATGCAGCCCTCAGCAGGCCATACAGCAGTTGTACAACTAGCAGGACTGCAGATCAGGCAAAGGGTTTTTAGCCGGGGTTTTTGCCAAGTTTGTTTGCAATTGTATTTCTCTCGGTGGACCATTTTCCCTTTTACGGAGCCCTAATTTTTATCATAATAAAATCATTTCGTTGTTGGTTTTCCCTTAGGGCTTTTTCTAGGGGTATTTACCCACAAATATCTGTGTACATGTGTTTGGTTTCCTGTTTTACTTCCACTGCAATTTTCTGGTTAAGAATCTCAATGTGCTTTTATTCAGTAGATCTGCATTTTATTTCAGCAAGGATTTACTAGGAATTAATTGTCGTGATTGGGGTTCAAGGAAATTTAACAATGTACTCTTTATAGATTGTGAGGTGATTGGTATGGTTTTGTACAAAATTGTGGATATGGCATGCATCCTCAATTAACTCTTCCATCCATATCACATTCGAAGCAATAGATTTAAGTGCTAAATTCAAAGAATGAACAATGCATGTTGTCCAAACCATCTATGGATATTTAGTTTCCAAAATCATGCTAGAAATGTTGCAAACAAGTGTAGTATCTGTGATAATTTGCACACAAGAATTAACACCTACATCTTCAATGACTTTAATAAACAACTCACCCACATAATACACATCTTTGTATTTTCCAAGAGCATCCACCACTTTCAAGAAGGCTGATCACTTTTGTGATGACACCATGAAATTGATGAGTAGATGTCGTGCTACATCTGTCCATCTATCAGAAATAATATTAACACCAGATGAAAACCATGACAATTTAATAAATGTTAGGAGATTATCCACCTTATTTGCCTTAACCAACAATGTGGTTCTAAGCTTCTCTAAACTGGAAGACATATACCCAATTGGAGCCCATTCAACTAGAGCTCAACACATATCAAAAAACAAAGGGGAATGTGTAACATTAAATGAAATAAAGTTGAGATAGAAAAAGAACCCAATGGTAAGATCAACCTCCTCTTGCAGTTCGTGTTGAAAGATCTTGTCCACCACTGGGAGCTTGCCTCTTTCTTGTTGGCTGAAATGCAGTGCCACTCCCACTTCTATTGGATGGCTTCCTTAAGAATGGAAGAGGATCCAGGCCAAAGACAATTCTTCCGTACACAACACACACCCTCTGTCCCATTCTTCTAGACCTCGGGAAAGAGAAACCTCTTCAAGGCAACACGTTGTATCCAGATCTTACAGTACTTCCAGATCCTCTAGTTCATCAAGACAGTCCTCCATCAGGGGTTTCTTCAATTTGGCCTTAGATGGTAGGAGAGATTCACCTACTGTCAGTATAAATTCGCAGGTTAGCATCTCCTCCTCATCATCAGCAAGCGACGGATCCTCCAGGGCTTGAGCACATACTCTAGGTTCCTCCGGTCGAGACATTTCTCCAGGGTACCTGAGAGGGATCCTCTCTATTTCAGGACTCCCAGTATTGTATCTTCTTTCGTTTCTTTGATGATAGATTGTAGACTCTAGGTCTTTGACCTCAAATGATAGATATGTTTTTCTTTAGGAGCTGCACTCACACTCCCACTATTTATTGATTCTAATGTACCTAGCAGTCCCTTTGACCTATTTATAGTCACTTGTTGGTCACTAATAAAATTATCTTATCTTATGTTGAATTCATTAAGGGCCCCCATGACATTACAGCAGTACTGTTTGTGACTAGTGGTTATAACAGGCATGCCAAGCATGTAATGTTGGACAGTTGGGGACCTTCATTTTCTGCTCAGACCCGACACCTATGAATGCCGAAAACTAAGACACAAGATGGTCTCTAACGAAGAAGCCTTCAGATATTGTAAGGATTTGAGGAAAAGAAGCCTGTCTCAACAGGGAAATCCATATTGTAAGAAAGAAACACGAGGAAAAAAAGACTCAAATGATCTTACCCAGCTACTCCAATAAATAAACAATAGGGAAGAAAAGCTGCATGAAATAGCACACTAACTGAAATGGGTAAAAAAATGTCATTTTATTCCATCATCTATTGTTTTTGAACCTCTACACTATCTGTGGGGAGTGCAAATCTTTTCTAAACTACTAAGTTTAACACTATAATTTCTTGGCCTTGCAAACTTAGTAACATATTCTATTTTTGTCTCATGAATCAAACTCTCCAGTTTTCTTATCCCTTTTACAACTAAGCTCGCAACATGCTTGATTCTTGAATCATGAGAAATGGACTGCTGCAGAACCATGTCTAAAAGAATCCTCACCAGAGATCCATCAAGCAAAGCCTTGGCAGATTTCAACCGTTCAGACAGCAATGAAATTGCTTTCAGGAGAATTTTCTTCATGTCATTTGCCTTTTGGACATCATCCTGTAACAATGGCAACCTGTTGCAATGATTTACAGCACAAGAGCCAACAATGAGATAGCGTGAAATGCAGACCAGACAAGAAAAGGCTTACAGAAATATATCCATGCTCCAACATGTAGTCAAAATTAAACTAAGTCTTCTCTAGCTTATAAATTCACTTTATTCTGTGTAAAGCAGATTTCATAATAGGCGTTCTTGCTTTTTCAAAAGCAAGGTTCAGCCAGACAATAAAAGAACTAATAAATCAATGTACCAGTTGTAGTCAATGCTAAAATTTTTGTTGTCTCCATTCTAGGTTCACTTTATTCTGTGTAAAGAGATACAAAAGTTGTTATCTACTGGAGTCTGGTATTATTGCTCAATACAAGTGAATAGGCATCCCCTATAGTAATCGGTCTCAAGAAAGATGGCAGACTAAGAATATCTGTAGCTTTAGATGACTAGACATTGTAACAAAGAAAGATACCTTTTTCCATATCTTTCACAAACTTTATCCTGGAGGAAGTTGCTACCATGATATTTATTCTTTGTTGAACGTCTTTCTGGGACATAATCAGTTTAGTATAGCTGAGCATATGATTAAAACCACCTTTCACACATAGTATGCCGTCATTGCATGTATAAAAATGCCCTTTGGATTGTGTAATGCCTAGGCTATATTCCAAAAAATCATCTTGCATCTATTAGAGAAGATGTTAACAGGCAAAATGTCAAAGCCCTTTTCGATAACTAATCAAGTTATATAGCCTAGTGGGTTAGATCAATTGGTTCAAACAAACTGTATCAAGGTGGAGTTCGCCATGAGGTCTCCAGTTCTAGTCCAGTTGAGTCTTGCTGGTTTAACAGCTGCTATTGTGGTAACTCCAAACTCATCCAAGTGTATATTTTTGGTTGCTCGTGAAAGATTACTTGGGGCCATTGTTTGTAGTTAAGGACTAAAGACTGAGCCAAACAAGATAAAAGTCATAATAAAGGTGGGAGGCACCAACAATCTGGATGGTATCAAATCAGTTTTGAGACAGGTATGATATCATAGGAAAATTATTGAGAATTTCCCAAAATTGAATACCCCTTCAAAGAATTGGCATGCAAAGGAGTATTTTTCTAATGGGACTAGAAATTATAAGGTCACTAAGGAGCTGAAATACAATCTAATAGAACCTATCTTGTTGTTTCCAAACTCACAGAAAGAATTTCACATTCATCTTGATGAAGTTTATCTAGACATTGGATCCACATTCACTTGAACTTGGCAAAGTTTAGACAAAAAGCGAGTCAAGTCAGATAATGGTCTGACTCGGCTGAGTTCCTTTCACTCAGTCAACTCAGACCTAAAATTCTAACTTGGTTTAGTCTGTGTCAATGTACATGTAAGCCTGTCAATGGGGTCCAAGCAAACTAAACTCAAAAAAATGAAAAAAAAAAACTAAAAAACAAAAAGGCCTTACCTTACAAAGTAGGTCAATGGGACTAAAAGACCCAAATTGTTGAACATCGGCATCAGCAAAAAATTGTCGAGGGTCCGAAATATAACTTATTGGCAACATCGGCAAAAAAATGGGCAAAAATAGGCAAACCACAGCAAGCATTAAAAATTACAAAATAAATCATTTTTTTCAATTTTTTAAACATATAAACCAACAATGACATCAAATAAACACATTAGCACATAAATATGGAAAAAAAACTAATATATATGATGTAGTGGATACCAAATCAAAAATGATACATCAAAGTCGATAATGAATCCTAAACCCTGATACAAGTACTCAAATGTGGACAACCAATACAAAATGACATCAAATATATAAATGCATCTCATCATCATGAATCATCTACGATGACAAATCTAGCAGCTAGCTATCTAGTATCAATGACGTCTCCCCCTTTTACGGGAAAAGGTCATGCCCTGTTTTCCACTAGAAAGTCCTGCATATCTATCTAACACCAACCGGTGGGTGTAGTTGTACAAATACGCGTAGAAGGTGGTGTCGATGTTGCCACATCACCGTCTATGTTGTCAAAGTGCTCCTCTACCCCCCACACATGTTTCTCCTCCCCTGTCCGATGTGCTTGTTGCCACTGCTCCTCCTCCTCCTCCAACCACTCAGGTGCCTTCTCCATAATAGGTGCCTTGTACTCCACCGTCCACTTAGACAATATCTTAATGTTGTCCACATCAAGTATTTTCTCCAATTGCCTCACCCATGGTCGAAGATTGTAATGGACATAAAACAAATCATTAAGAAGTTGGAAATCCAACATGTTAGAGGGTCATAATAAATTTAATGAGTCTTGAGGATCATAAAATATGAGAGTAAATTATAATAATTGTAATTGCTTAGCTGAATTTTTAACATAATGCACTTCTTAGAGTGTATTTTTTTCAAATACACTCCAATTGCACTCACAACACGATGTGTTATAGGGTTGGTTGAAGACCCGTATGGCAAATATTTCTTAACAGTGGTGCTTTTGCATCATAATTTTGCCACCAAACATCTACACCAAATAAGAAAAAAAACTTTAATGTATATTTCATTACAATGGAAATTAGGAAATAAAGAAAACATAATTCAACTTTCAAAATAAAACACATAATTAAAATTCTAAATTCTAATGGCTTACGTGGCATCAAATTACTCCTTTCTTGAACAACATCGGCAAAGCAAAATAATCCACTAGCATCCTTATACATCTCCATCTCACAATTAATTGTTTTACGAACTTCTTGATCAGTACTATCATCTGGAGACATGTAAGGAACCCTTCCCTAACCTTGCCATCGAAATCAAAGTTACATAACTAAGCATAATCGAGGTTGAGGACAAGTGTCGCTACACGAATGGGACGATTGAGCATCCTCATCCATCGATTATCAAACAAATTCCAGATCTTCATGTATTTTTCATATCCAAGGGTACCCTTGCCCACATAATAAAATTCAAATAGCTTCTTTGGCCCTATCAATGACCTCATACAAGTAGCCCATTTCGGGCTTCTCCCCATCAACCAAGCAGAGAACCTTTACCAAAGGTTTGCTAACCATGAACACTTCTTGCACTACTTCCTAGAAGGAATCCGTGAACACTAGTTTAGCAACGGCTCTCCCATTCTGCCTTGTGCTAAATGCTCAATCACGCCACTCATCACAAACAAATATATGCTTCAACTCAAAATGACATTCAAGCATAGCCTGAAGAGAAATGAAGCTACTGGCAAAACTTGTGGTTATAGGACACAACTTCCTATTTCTTGTCAATTTCCTCATGAGGCTAAGAACAAATGCATGGTTATATAAGAATTTTGTGATGCTCCTAGCCTAATCAATGACCTCCTTGACGAAGGATGTTTTTTCCACATCCTCGAGCATCAAATCAATGCAATGGGCAGCACATGGAGTTCAAAACACCATGGGGTGCCTCTCCATTAGCAACTTGTCGACGGCCACATAATTAGCTGCATTTAATAACTAGAGCATTATTAATTGCTTGCATGCTGTGAAGGTTGAGGGTTGTCCATGATACTCCCATGCCAATGCAAATAAGGTGATGTGCTAACTATTGGTTCATGTAAAATTTTAATGATGATTGATGCACCAAACCATTTTGACCTTAGGGGATAATACAACTAAAATACCCCCCATTTTTCATATAGTCACCCATACTTAGTTCAATGGATTTGTTAGCCCATAGAACTACTACAAGATTTAATTCTTGCTTCACATGATAAGATGAATATTTGGAGGAGTTTGCCCTTTTTTTGATTCAGGCAATGGTAATTGTTGCCGCCTTATACACACCTGGGAGACGTGGAAGAAATCTTCAATCCACTTGGTGTGTCCTTGGGGGCAAGTGAGAGTTACGGTGTTGTCACCTAATCCTCAACTCCTCCAGCTAGGCCAACTCCTAGTGAAGCCAAGGGGGGTAGTCCCTAACAAATATACTAAGGCTTGAACTAATCTAAATACAAGAAATGAATCTAGGAGTTTACTTAACCAACATAAAGCAAAAGTATACAAAGATGAATTATTCACCACGAGATATATCAAACATACACTTGCATAAAAAGGATACTTAAGACACAATTGTTAGATGCAAGTAAATTCAAATTTGCTTCCAAGTAAATGACTGAAGAAGAGTGTGAAGCATATGGCTTTGCAAAATGTATAAATGAGACCAATGCCTTAAAGGTATTGTGGGCAAATGTAGATCGTGTATTTTATTAAGGTAAATTAATGGTAGATAAATGAAAGGTTGTGTGGCCTCTTTAGAGGCTACTTCTTTGTTTGGAAACTTGCGAGGAACTTACCAAAGCCCCGGGGACCTCACCAGTATGTTCACTAAAGGTGTCGGATGTCCAAAACGGGTGGGAAGCCAAGTCTCAAGAGGGCCTGCCTTACTTCACACACTCCCTTTAGGCGTTTTCCCGCGCATTAAAGTAGCAACTATCGAGATTTCTCTAATTATTCTATCACCACTAACCAGCCCAGCGTGTATGAAACCTACTCCCAGCAGATCAAGACTAGCTCGCAACTGGAAGGGTCGGGAACTGCACTGGGAGCTGAGGGGAGTTGTTTATTTTAAGCAAATAAGCAAAATACTGAAAGAGAAATCTAATCTAGCAATTAGTGTTTTACTTTGCAAAAGGGAAAACTAATCTAGCAATTAAAATCTTTCTTTCCAAATGAAATCTAATCTATGTGAAGATTTATTTAACTTTATTGTTTATGTGAGACTGTAGTGCTTTGTGATGAATTGAAAGATTAAATTTAGCTTATCCTTTGTTATAAAAAATTGAATCTAAGCTAAATTGCAAAAATTGAGACAATCACCGAAACACCGTTCCCCTAGGGGGGATGAAGAGTGAAAGCTTGTAGCCCCACTGATTTTATTAAAGAAACTACACAACTCTTTACTGGAGTGACTTGTGACCATTCATTAAGGGGGGTCACAAGTCTTTACAATGTTTTACAAGTATTTATTGAAGAAAGGGGTGCCCCCGGGGGTCCCTGATGCTCCAAATCCACCCAAAACGGACAGAAATTTCTCCTATCTGTTCGCTGACCTGCATAAAACAGCAAGCAAACAATGACAAAAGATGGCCAAAAACACTTTGGAAGTGTCTTTGGTTATTAATAGGAAATCCCCAAAATGATTAAGCAAAACTAACATAAAATGAGCAAAAATGAACTAAGAAAAGCAAGCTAAAGATCTTGTCTCCTTGGAGTCTTTGTTTGTTGTTTTAAAACAACAACATAAAGGCACTTTAATTGCCAAATATGGAATTAAAAGAACTTTGAAACAAGTCAACTTTTAACCTCTAAAAATTTCGAATTAAATTATTTGCTAAAAATGACGTTTCTTGAGCTAGATTTAGTTTAGAATGACAAAATTGAAACTTGAACTCTAGATCTAATCTTTAAATTCACTTACTAACTTATATAAGAAGGATTTTGAAATCTGATATATATCTAAGATAAAGTAAGCAACTAGTAACCCAAAATATTTTAAAGAAAATTTGAGATAAGGGAGAAAGAATGTCGGATGGAAGCCAACTTTGGGCTATGGAGTCTCTTTGATGTATTGAAGAGGGAATCCTTCCAATTATATGGACTTGAAGGTATTAGAAACTCAAGATAGAGTCTTCCACTCCTCCAAATTAGAGATCCTGCAAACTTAAGACAAATCTTACAAGAAACTATTAAAAGTAGATGCATCTACTTCCTACACACTCAATCTAGAAAACATGAATTCAAGCAAGAATGACATGAAATCATTGATTAAATATGCTAAATAAGATCTAGTAATGCAAGCAAGCTCACTAATATCTTATTAAAAGATTAACAGCAGATATAATTGCAAGAAAAGAAGTTTACCATAATCTCAACACATCCACAAAGAAGAATGGCATCCACATATTAGCACAAGACACCAAGATTGACCTCCAAAGTCTTCAAGTTTTATTCCAACAACCCGAGAGCAAATTACAACAGCATAACTTTACATAACACAGTCTGATTATAAAGGGAGAACTAGCTCCAATATATAGCAAGAGGGAGGAGTTTCCAAGAGGAGGGCGCACCACATGGAGAGGGAGGGTGCACCACTTGGAGGGGAAAGGGCAGCCAAGTGTAAACAATGGGCAGCCACCTTTCATTTATCTCCATTGTATGACATGTGTGAGCAATAGGAAGAGGGGGAGGGCGCCACCTCTCCTCAAAAGGTGCGCACCTCCCTTTTGGAGATCTTCCCAACTCGTGCCAAATAATAGATAACTCACTCCTAACTCAACAAACAATGTCACATTGCCTTAGTCATATCAAGTGGGGAAGAGTTAACTGAAAACATGTCCCCCACATGTTTCTCCAAATTTAGCAATTGCTGATTTTATTTGATTTTATTTGACTTTTTGGGGTTTTTTGAGTAAAATTGATTTTTAAGTGATTAAAATCACTAATTTTACTCAACCAAGTGGGTACTTAGGTAATATGGGTGCTCTAGGTCCAAAAAGGAGCACCCCCAAAGCATATGAAGTCCCCTAGTACCACTTTTTTTAATACAACTTTATTTTTTTAATTAAAAATTCTCGTTTTGCGGAAAAAATTTAATTAACTAAAAATTTAAAAAAAAACTAAGGGGGACTTAGCACATCTCCATAAGACTCTATGAGTATGTTTAGCATGGTAATATACATTAGACACTAGGCTTAGATCCATGCTAAGGCCTAACCATGAGTTATATACTCCAGATCTGGAGAATTGAGTGAAAAAACTCATAGATTATAAATTGTCTTAAAACAGCAAAATATAATTAATAAGTAAAAAAAACACTCCAAAGTAACAACTCATCCCTAAGTCAAAGGTGGCTAATACCTTTTACAAGTTCACCATGCAACATCTCTTATTACAATTTTTTATGGAAAATGTAAAAAAATTGGTCTTACTGACCGGTTGAACTTCTGAACTCTGAATATTGAACATGAAAATGTTAAATCTTTGGTGGCTCGTTGGAAGTCCATCCTAGTGCAACTTGGTGGATAACAGTAACTACCAATTTACTGTCCAACAATGAAGTTTTGCCTAGCATTGATTTGATAACCACCATGGAGTCCCCTATGACTATCAATGCCTTGACCTTGGCTTCTTTGGCCAAAAGCATGCCACGCAAAAGTGCATATGCCTCAGCCTGATTGTTTTAAGCTTTACCAAGACTCCAAGCATAAGTAGCAGTCGTTTTTACTCAGAGACTGTAGAAAATCCCGTCCCCCCTCCGTACCTACGACGCCTCTCAAAACATATCCATGTTATGAACCATGTTATGTTATATTAGTTTGAATATGTACCTATGTAATGAGCTATGAATTCATTTATTTAATTTGAAATATAAAGTGTGAATAATATATGGGAACCTATGTTCATTTTTTTGAATTTTGAATTTTGAATTTTGAATCAGTACTTCACTTTTTATATATTCAAAAGTACTTTAAAAATACTTCACTTTATGAGTACATTAATATTATGTTCAAAAATAATTTATGAATACTTTTTTTTATTACGAGTACTTTACTTACAACACTTCCATGATTAACTATGGGTTGTCATCCACCATTTAGAATATGACAAACATCTTTAACTCAAGCAATGCCAACTCAACCATAAGGGACGATGTCATCATCTAAAATGTGGTTGGTAATTTTAAAGTTGATTTTGATAGTACATTTTTTGTTTTGAGACCCATTTTTTACCTCAAAATTTATCTAATCGACACTTTCCAAGAAACCTCTTCAATAGCCACCCTTCATAAAAATAATATATTTGCCAAGTCACAACGAAAGGGTGTTTTCCAAGGGGCTCCTTGTCCAATAAATAAAGTAAAATGATCTCCATGAGAGGTGCGCCCTAGAAATATGTGCAATTATAGGTTTGGTTATGCTTCCTTGGATCTACAGCCAAGTCAATAAAATAGTCCTCAACAAAAGTTCCCTAGTAATATGTGCAAGGAGGGCCACATTAACTAGTTCACATAACAACAAAATAGTCCTTGAGGTGCACTCTAGGAACATGTACCAAAGGTAGTTATAGCCTCCCATCAACAAACAATATAATAATTCCCAAAATGGAGCACCCTTGAGGTGTGTGCCAATGGTAGTTGTTGCATCATCAACAAATGTGCCAAGATGCCATGGAGAGTCAATCTTTCCCCTAGATGAGAGATTAATAACCTTGAGAAACCAATCTCACGCTAAAAATAACCCCAATAGCTAGGGTGCTCCTTAAATCAAGGAGTCAATCCACCTAAAGATGCCAAACACATGCCCAAAATAGTAGTTAAGGAACTCTCTCTAAGAATATAACCAATTCGTCCCTCAAGAAATGCCATAGAATAATGTACAAGAAGGTCCACTTTGGTTGTTGCAACAACCTCCAAGAGAGGAACAACCTAGGAAGATGTGCAAAGGCATAGATCCACGTGCAAATAACCAATTCTACTCAAACCCTTAGCCATAACTAGGACGACCAAGGAGAATGTGCAACAAGGGGATGTTCTCCTAAAAAAATAATCAAAACTATGTGTTGTAAGGAGAAACCATGTGTCAAAACCATCAACCGATTTCCAAAACCATGAGCACAAGAAGAGCGCACCCTAGGAGATTGTGCCATAGAGGGATGCCTTAAATAAATCCCCTAAATTACACGGAATAGTCCATATAATCAAATAATAAGCCATGAAACTTAGGTAACCCATGTAATCACACCAAACCACCAATGCACAACATCAAGGAGCAACTAATAACCCATACTACTTAGGAAAATCCATTAGTTGATGGGCATTATTTCCATGAATGAAAATGCGCTAGGTCCCCCGTAGGACTTTTTAATGTTTTCAGCAAATAAAAAATTTCCCGCAAAAAGGGGATATTTTAATTGTAATTTATGTATAAGTTAAATAAGTGGTACTAGGAGGCATCATATGCCTTGGGGATACTCATTTTCTTGCTTAGAGTACCAACTTTACCTATGTACCCCCTTTGTTGAGTGACAATAGTGATTTGTAATCACTAAAAGTCAATTTCTCTCACAAAAGATATATAAAAGGTGAAAAAAGACAAAAAATTTGTGATGTCCCCATCTGCTTAGGAGTCATAAGGGAGAAAATTCGCTAGCCTAATAAGTGAAGAAAATTGAGGTACTATGAGGCTTCCCAACAGATCTGTCTTTGACCTCTTATTGGGCTCTAAGTTTAGTCTCCAAAGTGTCATTTGTTGTTGTTTTAGGACAGCAAACAGTCAAGTACTTTTCTACTCATAACTTGATGGTTAAGTGCTCTTTTGAGGTGCCCTTGCAAGTGTTTTCGTAACCGGTGGTTAGCACATGCAATATACTCAAAACAAATAACACTCCTCTAGATCTTTACAACTCTTAAATGCTGATCTAAACAACTAAGCATGCATGAAATTTAGGACACAAGTATTTTTTATCAACACGACCATGATTAAAACCCCCCCGGGGAAAACCAGTTTAGAATGAAGGTATATATAAGTGATGTCTAAAGCATGAGATACAACAAGTATACAAATATAATGGAACCTGATACAATAGCAACTCCTCTCGAGATGCTTTGGAATTCGAAGAAGAGAAATGTGCCCAAGCTTAGTGCGCCCTCTTCCCTTATTGCTCTATCCACTGAAACAATGTGCCCTTGACCCTTTGACCTCAAATGAAGAAACCCTTGGACACAAATAAGTTGTTGTGTGCTACCTCCATGCTGAATTTGACAGATCTGCAATCCTCCAAGTGTAGCTAGTGCCTGCTAAGCAAGCGCCCTCCTCAAAGCTAGAACCAACACCACAAATAAATGAGGGTCTAAGCCTCCATGAGCCCTCCATGGAAGGAGTCGCCCAAGCTTCCCTCATCCAATGCCTCCATCCTCATCCTCTTGCTCCTCTCCCAACTCTCTTGGTGAACAATACAAGGAATTGAGCCTCCCTTTACCACTTGCGCCCCTCTTGAACCTCCATAAGGAAACCTAAAGTATGGATCGCTAGGATCACCCCATGCCATCCCTAATCAATGGTTGAGATCTCTCCAAAAGAATCTCAACTCAAAACCCACTTTGGGTTAAGTTCCCTAAGTTCACTTTATGTCCCCTCATTCACCCACTTAGTGAATAAATAGTCACTTTAGGCTAAAAGTGACAAATTTTACTTTTGACTTAAATCTCCTAAGTCAAAGTGAAATTAGACATAAAGTACAAGGCACAATGGTACAAACATCTCCCTCTTGTGGTTAGAGGCCCAAAACCACAAGGGGACCACTTTCCAAGGTACCCAAATCTCAACAATCCCTCTCACCAAGGAAAGTGTCATTCACCCCCAATCTCATCCTTGAAGTGGACATGGTTCCCTGATGGAAAATACTCGATGAGTATGGTTGTACCCTGATCATCAAAAGTGGTCTCTGACACATATCTGCTCGACCTACCTGATCTATAGATGGAAGTGCGTCTGCACCTATCCAATATCACCTAGATCTTGGCATCACACCAAAGATCTTAACATTGGCATCTCACCAAGGATTTCTACCACCTGGCATCTCACCAAAGGTCTCTACTCTTGGCATCTCACCAAGAGTCACATCTCTTGGCATCTCACCAAGAATATCTCTCTTGGCATCTCACCAAGAGTCTCATCTCTTGGCCTCTCGCCAAGAGTATATGGACCTAGGCATCTCACCAAGATCCTCAACTTGGTCTCTCACCAAGTGACTTCCACCTGAAGTGGAACCTGAATCTGATCTGCTCGTCTCCATATCCAAGTGAGGCTCAAGCCTCTCTGGCGCCTTGCTCCCACTCATCAATCTTTGATGCTCTGAAGCCTCTGCACCAACTAGTTGTCTACTCGGCAACTCTGAAATTGAAGTTGTCCAAGGTGGACCAGTCACCCCTGAAGATGGTGTCCTCGAAAACTGAGTCTAAGCTCCCTTTGAATCAATACTCTAAGTCAGTGGGACCTCCTCAACTCTGTCTTCCCACCAACCCCTGGATGGTGAATCAACTGACAAAAGCACTAGCATTTCACATTAGCAGAAGCATAGATGAAGCATTAACCATATACAATAGTTGCAGTAAATAACCAAGATCACAAGAAGATAACCATGCAAAAGATACACAAGAATTCATCCTGGGAAACCCTTCTGCACAAGGGAAGAAAACCCAGTAACCTTTCACTAGAATATTTGTCCAAGAGAAGATCCAAGACCAAAAGAAGAATAGCGCTACACTCCAAAGATAGCGCACTAGTCCAAGAGAGCGAAATACACAAGAGAGAATGATCCAAAAATGATGTCTCCAAATGGGAGATGGCTCTCTATATATACAAGTCCATCATGTGAACTGTCACATCCAAGTGGTGCCACTCAACAGGGCCGACTTGGTCTTCTAGGTCTTCTGTGCAAGGCTTGGGCCTTCTTCCTTCTCTGACGTCATAGTGAAAGGTCTCCTCCATCTCGTCACACATGGCTACACCCAATGTGGACCTTCTCATCTCGTCTAGGGGCCACAACCCACTAGAGCACACTAGGGATACAACCACATAGTGTCCACGGGTCAACCCAGCTCAATCCATCGAGGAGTACGACCTGGCAAATATCCCAACCACATGGGCTACACCCCAAGGGTTGCTCGGCACCAACCCAGTATGTCATCACAGGTCAACCCAGCTCAGTCCATCGAGGAGTACGACCTGGATAATGTCCCGACCACATGGGCTACACCCCAAGGGTCACTGGGCACCAGCCCAGTACAACTTATCAATCCATCGATAAGTGTCATACTCAACTCAGTCCATCGAGGAGTATCGCTCACAGGTCAACCCAGCTCAGTCCATCGAGGAGTACGACCTAGAGAATGTCTCACGAAGCTGCAATCATCAACAACAGTCAGTGATTGTTTAACCATCCTGGTAAAAATAACAGTTCAATATCATTTCACCAAAAGCTCGGAAAACTGAGCATGGTTTTGAAAACAACTGCGTCTATGGGGACTATGCCAAAAATATATGCATGCCAAAAAATGATCGAGGAGTTTCAATAGTGAATTATGTTAGCTTTTGGAGTAGCTCGGACAGGTACTTCTGCATTGGCAGTGCCTAGCATGGGGAGGTGTCCGAGCAACACTCTTTAAAGTGGTTTTTATGTAATGACTAAAGTGACTTTTGTAAGGTTGAGTGACTTAAGTGATTTAAGTCGTCTCAATGGAAGATTAAGTCATGACCGTTAGATCATAAGATCCAAGATCTAATCTTGGCAATCGAGATCTAGGGTTAGGGTTTTAGTCATTAGGGGATTATAAAAGCAAATCTAAGGAGAGTGAGAGGCACACAATGAGTGCATACGAACAAGAAGGAGTCTTGCTCATGTACTTGTGTTTGAGTGGGCAGGGCTGAGAAAGTGTGAAGCGCAGCAGGAGAGATAGCAGCCAAGTGGGCTAGGCTATCTGCTGCAACATTGTATTCCCTCTGATGGGCCATTATCCCAGGACGGGAGCTCGGGGTTTTTAGCAATGAAATCAAACTTAGAACTGGTTTTCCCACAAGGGTTTTTACCCGAATCTCGTGTGCAATGCGATGTTTGGTTTTTGTTTTATGCTTTTGTTAATGTTTCGTTGATAACCTAGTTGTGCAGTTGTTTAATAAAGCGATTTTATTCGAAATAACTGTCGGGTGCTAGGTTCAAGTAAAATCAACAAATTCACATTTCATTCCACAAGCACATTTTCAATCATATATTATATCTCAAGAATGGAATTTGTAGTTGCATTAGACAACACTTCATAGCACATGTCACAAAGGCAATAGTATAACACATTACTCTCAATTGAACAGATTATGGACACATATTAAAGCTTAAATGTGCCGAGATTAGACAATATAGTTGAAAAGGATGTCTGGCCCTGACAATTCAGAAACACCATCACGCTAAAGACCAGTGAAGATTACTGAAAATCACAACCACATTACCTTATCTCAAAGTTGTAGATGGAAGTAAAAGTCTGAAGTGTTGATAAAAGCTTTGTCATTTTTAGGTCACATGGACGAAATGACATTGACGTAAAGTTTCCATCCAAGCTACAACTTCGACATGACCATCTGCAAAAAGAAGAAAAATCCTGGAATCAAGAAATACCGATTTTGATTTCAGATTAGAATCCCCCACATTAAAAGTCTTACAAAAAACAAATGAATATTACGAAGTCAATGTTTGATTCTGCCTTCTTTACAACAAAGCATAGAATAAATACCCCTGCTTATTGCACCATTCTTTCAATTCATATGCTACAAAAAAACTCTCTATCCACATAAGGACATCAGGGAAGCCCATATGGCCTATCACAATCCCAGTATCATACACATTCTACTGAAAGAAAAAGGAAAAATGTATAATGCCAACACATGACCAAAAATGGAAAACGACACTAGATGGTAGTTGGGATTAGACACAAGAAAGGAGCACACAAGGCATCTCTGTCGTGAACTAATATAAAAGAGTCCAAAGACACCAGAATAAGATGTCTAATGTGATACAGTTGTGGGGCAATAGGGAATCTGCTTATCTCACCAACAACCATATAATTTCCGGACACCTATAAAGGATGCCATCTAGTGATTCTGAGCATTGTTGCAAATATCTTGGATTTATCTCAATAATTTCAATTTTTCCTGAGTTTTTCAGGTTGCCAATGTTTCCAATATTTTTTAAGGTTTTCAAGCCAAGTTTATGCTTGCCAATATTTTTCGTTAACTTTCGATATTTTCCCCAATATTTCCAATAAGTTTATTTTCGGACCCTCAGCAATAGATTCCCCGAAACAATATTGCAACATTGATTATGAGATCACAAGGATCTGTTGCTTGAACTTGGCAAGTAGCCTAGAAAAGTCTCATAAAAGAGCTAGGTAGATGGAATGTTTTTACTATCATTCAAGGTCAATCACTCTGCTCCAGCAGTTGAGAAATTAGTGATGAGGTGTCTAATTGCCCTTCTTGGCATGCTCCACAAAGGTGCCTACTAGGAGGTTGGATCTATTTTCTCGTAGTCCTAGTAGATGATTTAGATAGCAGTGTAAATCTTTGAATGTCAGCATAGTGTAGAGCTTACTTATTCCAATTAGGGTGGCGAGTGACTGAAAGTAGGTAGCAAAATAGTAAAATCCTTCATCCATAGGGGCATCATCTCCCAGTTACCTGTCAAAGAGCAGCTCTGCATTAAATAGGGAGGTATGATTCTGGTCCTATAATATGCTAGAGATTTAAAGATAGTAATATCTTTAGACAATGGGCATTAAAAGATAGTAAGTGGAGCTATTGCACCCCAAAAGTCATAGAAATATCTTCCTCTATTTTCATAATACACGAAAGCTCTAAATATAAAGTGTTCCATCTCTAGCTCTTTTGAGAAAGTCTATATGAGTCAGTACAAGTATGGTTATGTGCTTCCACTCTGAGCTAATGAGACCAGACTCTACAATATCTGAGGGGGATCTCTAACAATTGAAACAATTATATTGAAGACAATCAGCAAGACTAATAATCCATCTAACATTTGCAAAAGAAATGAATAAAGCAAGCAAGCGTATTTCTACATAACTAGAGTGGACAGATCCAAATCGTTGACATTGATGAAACATAGTCACTTTTAGGGGGTTTAATCTAAGCTTATTTCATAATTATTTGGAAATATTATGTGATTTGTGCACATGGCCCTCATGTATTAAGTTACTTTGGGAAAGTAAGTCTATTCTAGGACTTGAAGGTCAACTTTATCTCAAAAGATTTATTTTCAACTTTATTTTTATCTTCGGGATTATCTCTCCTCAAAAATAATTTTACCATCAATTTCCAATTATGGAACCACCACCTTGCACAATGACCATGAGCAACGTGCCACTTGAAGGGCACCATCCTATGCACTCTGCTCATTTTCAGGCTTCCAACAACCACGGCACCAACTAGAGAAAGTCAAGCTATTAGAGAGCACCAAGAGCGGCAAAGGAGCTGGCCCCTGGCAAGATACCCCAAGGTCCCTCAGTTTGACAAGTTTCCTATTGTCCCTCTAGCTAAATCTGACCCAGAGAATCCTGAAGAATCCAAGCCGAGCAACAACAAATGGGAGCCCATCATGGTTGACCCTGAGCCCGCAATTGAAGGATGGGGTCCTCCTCCAAGGACAAAGACCCTCCACCTGATGCGGATTTCATCCCTACAGCATCCTGACTCGTCATCTGTGCACTTGCCATGGCCTGTTGGCCTGATGTTTATGTGTTTATTGATTTCTGCCTTGGGAAATGTGACACTTTGATTTTGGGTGGCCTTGCATGGTTGTTTTTGATTGGTTATGTTTTGTGCCTTTTGGCTACAGCTTGTGGTGGCTGCTTTGCCACCCTTATTTTCTGTAAAATGTACATTTTCTGTATTTTAATAGAAATGTGAAGCACTTTATCCAAGTTCAAAATTAAAAATAAAATATCCCAAGGATGTGATCCAAAAGTGTGGTAACCACATTATTCCTTTTAGCGGATATGCTTCTAGATATCACAAAGCAAGGAGACACGAGTGTTTCCCATTCTATTCATTGAGAAGACCATAACTCATTTGCATTTCCAGAATACTGCAAAGATTCTGTGTTTGAAAAAAGTTTCAACTTTTCTCATTTTTGTGAATGAGGCTTGAAACGTCAATTATAGAAAAAAATTAATGCAGGCATACCTGAAAAATTTATCAAACATGTTTTACTGCTGAAGCTTAAAATCACAAATATCTGCAAATATGTTTTCATGTAATTTAGTGATTTTCCTTTTTGTCAAGACCCTGATATTTCTGTACTCCAGTTTCCTGCCCATTTGGAATATGAAAAGCCCATTCTCTTTTCATGTTTACTTAGAAAAAGCTTTGGTGTTCAAGTCAAAATGTAGTGTTTTAGATAAACAACACAACATGCACAACTGAGTAACCCACATACTGTGGCTTCGATATACTCACTCAATCTGTAGAACCTTATCTCAATAACACTTGTTATGGAATGATGATATCAATTTGAAAATTAGAAGCAAATACCTTTGTAGGCGAGAAAAATATCACGCTAACAGTAAATGTGAAATATAAGAAAAGGCAGGTTTAGCCACTGAATCTAATCAAGATTATGAAAAATGTATGAAAACCTTCTTGGGCTGTAAGAGATGTGAACAACAATTCTCTCATCTGCTTCCCCATTTTGATAGACCGGTACTGCTCTTGCAATTGTCTTGACTGCCTGGTATCACAGTTTAAAATAAAATACATCTTGAAGATTAGATTGGAAAGTGTAAAGAGCTGCACCGATATTTTTCATGTCTCTATCAGTATTTATGGAAAAAACAATTATTTATCTAACAAGATTCAATAATTGTTAGAATTTAAGGGCAAAAACAGTAGCTAGCTAAAACAGAAATATTTTCTTTTAATTTCCAAACATTAACTACTGTAATTTAGGATCAGCAAGACATTAAATTTCTGATAGCATAAAACAGTAAATAACATAGCATTTACTTAACTATTACCTTTAGCTGAAACAAGGAACAGAATTACCTGATATGCTGATGTTATCCTCTTTGATGTATGCTCAGAAAAAGCTTTAAGGGATCATGGATCAAACCCTCAGGGGAGATCTCATCATGATCATTAGGACAATTGCCAAGAAGAACTTGTAGACCAGGAAACAAACTCAGATGGCTGAGAAACAAGAAACCATGCCACTATCAAGTAATAGGGCTGAATGCAAAGCTCTGTTCAACCTAGGGCTGGAAAGAAAAACCCCAAGCAGGCTTAACACTTTCAGCCCATAGAAACTGCTACAAAATATCAGCAGTTCCAGAACAGCCCCAAGTCCAGTTCATAAAATACTAGGCTGCTAGCATACAAGGTGGGGCAGCACACAAAGGGCAGCAGGTCATCTAGACAGCAAGGTGGCACCAGCAAGAGGAACACCTAAACAGCAAGGCAGCACCAGCAAGAGGAACCAGAACTTCAATCAGCCACCAAGAGAACTCTACGGCTGGCTAGGAAAGACCCTTAGGGTCAGCGGCAGGCTTAAGGCTGGAGAGGGTAAGCCCACGGTAGCTGTAGCAGACCAGAACACACCAAGGAGGAGCTGGATGTAATGTCCCTTTCCAAAAAGGAGCTCCAGAGAGGAGGCTTAATGGTCTAAACAGCCCCATTAGACTATAGCCAGGGCCAGAAAGGGGTAAACAGGGTTACTAGAGGTCATCCCAGTCAAAGGTGTTATAATCGGAAAGTGGCTAAAAGCGCTTTTAAGCCAACTTGAGCTAAAAATAGAACAGATGAGCTAAAATTAGAAGTCAACAGCGAATTAGGGTTTCAGGCAGCTATAAGAGAAGGTACAACAACCTAATTCATCATTATGCAGATTTTGACTTGTCATTGAGGAGAAAGGCGCATCTCAGGAGAGGTAGCTCAGTGGATTCCAAGAGGAATACACTAGTGGCTGATTTCGGTGTTGAGAGACACCCTAGTCATCAGGGAGATCACACAGGTCTTCCATCAGTGTTCAGCAACAGTTCTACGGGGTTTAGCAGCAGGGGCGCACTTGTTCAAGGAGAGGGCGCAACTACTGAGGAGGTTTAGTGGATCGACTTGTCCCATTCAGGGAGAGTTCAGAGATTCCCCTTTGACCCATTTGAAAGGCAGGCCATACGCATCTTTTGCCTGGTTTCTCATCAGATTCCAACGGGGGAATCATCAGGGATGCATTTTCCAGACATTGGGAGTGCGGCACTTGGGGAGGACACATTCGGGGTTCCCGAGCGATCATCAAATCAGATCCAAGGAAACCCTTCCGACCCATTTCACAGTAGGCCAGGGCGATCAGTTTGAGAGACATCTCAACCGATTCTGACGGTGGAATCACTAGGGCACAGTTTTCCAGTAGTAGAGGGGTGCATTCCCCCAAGGGGATCCATCCGAGTCCAGACACACCAGCAAAGGGGCCGGTCAGTCACCAGGACTGAGAGGGACAGCAGGGCGCATTGTTTGGGACAGTTTCCAGACCGATCTGAGAGATCTAGCCACTAGGGCAAACTTTCCAAACTAGCAGCAGTTACTGCGTGAACTGCCATAGCTTGCAAATCATCCATTGATCCCGCAGTGTCATCTATCATCGGGTATTATCATTTTAGTTTGCTTATTATATTCCGGCTAAGATCCTTTTGTCATTGATCTAGCCGAGTGATTTATTTTATTGACAGCCGCATTCGGCATTATACTCCGGAGATATCATAATATACAATTTATAGTCTTTTGTCTCATTTACCATATGTATACTCATTATATATGTTGTAAACAATTAATCATACACACACATTAGCAGAGTTTCCCAGACTAGCTGAGTCGGGAACATTACACTGGAGACCTGTCCTAGAAGAGCCGCAGCCACTTAGCAAACTGAACAAGAAGAGTCGCAGAAATACCTCAGTCCAAAAACTCGGCTAAGAGAGAGTGTGAGTGTAATGAGTGAGGAAGAGGTTACTCTTTTATAGTTTTAGGTAGGTAGGTTAGGGCTAGCACATTAGTCCACTTTAGGGTTAGGTTTAATGCCTAACAATTAAACAAATAATATTTTACAATTTAAAATATTATATGTCAAATCAGAAAAGTCAACAAGAAATAAAACAAGTCTAAGAGAGGGGTTTCATGATCAAGGCGGCTAGCTTTCTTTAGGAAGAAGCAAAGAATCGAACCAACACCCAAACAACAATTAAGGGGGCCCGTAACTCAAGCAAGGGGGTTTCAAAACAATAAGACAAAGTCAAGGTAAGTTCTTCTTTAATGGCAGAATGTCCACATGAGTCTCATGATATAACTTATAAGCTTTTATCATCCCAGCATACGAGGAGGGTCAATGATGTGATCATGCCCCTTTTCTTAATTGCTCCTAGGTCACATGGACCATCCCGAGAAAGAATAAGGTCACACATCATCTCGACTTGGTACTTAACCAAGAAACTGCATGGTCTCAGACAAAGATACCCCAGAACACATCTGGGGGCCCTAGATTACAACTAGGGTCTTATACACCAAGGTATACAACCAAGGATCAATCCAAGCACCAAGCAAGGATTCCCTGGAACACATCCAGGGGCCCTAGAGCACATCTAGGCTATGTTACCAGATCTGCCCGATCTGAACGCTGGATCCGCGGATCCGCTCGAAAACGCCAAGGAACCGCCACGTGCCGATTCCGCTGAAAATGGAAACGGATCCCGCGAGGCATAAAACGTTTCCGGAAAATTGGAAACAGATCCCGATATAAGGAAACGGATCCCGAGCTCCCGACTCCACACGCGCGCAGATCCGAGCAAAAAATATACTAAAGTTTTAGGTATTTGATATTTTTTAGGGTTTTGCTGTGTATTTGTTTTAAATACGGATCCTACCCCACTTCCAAATCATTGTAAAGATATCTATTGGAGCGGAAGCGAGCTTGCTTGGGGTTTAGTGCACTTGTCAGCGCACTCACCATTCACGGGGGCAGTGAACACTGAAACAGTCGTGCACTCACAACTACAAGTCACGGGGCAATGCACAATGCATAGTGGTCAACGCACTTGGGAGAAAAGTTACAAGTCACGGGGGCAGTGCACACTGCACAGTGGTCAGCGCACTTGGGAGCAAAGTCAGCAGACTGAACGTGGTCAGCCGAGTCACAGGTATGTAAATTTTTTATTTTTTAATTGTTCAATGTTTAAAGTTTAAAGTTTAATATTTGGTATTTAAATTAGTTTAGACTTTAGTTTAGTTTTAAATTTTAGTTTTAGTTTAGTTTTAAATTAATTTAGTATTTAGTTTAGTTTAGTTGTTAGTTTAGTTTTAGTTTAGTTTAGTTGTTAGTTTAGTTTAGCTGTTAGTTTACTTGTTAGTTTAGTTTTAGTTTAGCTGTTAGTTTAGTTTTTATATGAGATGATGCATCATGATTTCAGTCTACATAATTACAAATTATCTTATTCTTAACTTTGAATATATTTAAAAAAAAAATTAAAATATTATTATATTTTTTGTACGTGGCGTTTCCCCGCCGTATCCGGATCCTGGCTTTTCAAAAATCTGGCGGATCCGTATCCGTTTCCTGGTAACATAGCATCTAGGGACTTATATCATCAAACTGCTTGGTCCTTGACCAAGAACCCCAGTAATACACTGGGGGGGCAACTAGGGTCTTTTGCCATGGCTCTAACTGCTTGGTCCCAGACCAAGAACCCCAAGAGTGTACTGGGGGCCCTAGATCACAGCTAGGGTCTTTTCCATCCTCCCGGAGAATAGCTCTTGCAGCTGCATTAATTTTAACAATAATCAATTCCAAAACATATAGGAGAAACATTTCAGGGATTTCATATCCTAAGAAACTAGTGTAGCGAAAAACAATAGCATGCTATGTGCACTACCATATAAAATTGGCATTTTAGAGAAAAAGATAAAGAACAGAGCCATGACCATTAGTTCTCCCTAGGGTACGCTGCCCAAGCTACGGCCAGCACATGCTCCTGGTTCGTAATTGTGATTTAAGTTTGCAACTTGGTGGTTTTTCTTTGGCAACATTGTTTTGTATGCTGTTTTGCAACGTTTGTGTGCAAAATGGGACATGTTTTACTGGAGATGAGCCACTGCAGAGTGAAACACGCATGCTGTATTTCATCTGAATGGTTGCATACAAATGTAATCCGGAAATTCCCAGTAGATTCTTAGATTGAAAGCTACACAGGTAAATTTCTAACAGTGGACTGGAAACCGTTGGTGCTGTCAAAAGATCTGCCCTAGGTCTTTTGAGGCTCGAGGTTCTTTACTTGAGGTCGTTCCACTTCTGTTCGTGGTGCTCCCAATCAAATCCACATAAAAAAGTAGAGCAGAAATGAGGGACCGAGTTCTCTCCAAAGCCCGAATTTTGAGCTCATGGGTGTTTCAAAGACCCCTTCGGAAGATTCCTGTTGGATATATAACTGAAAATAACTGCTAGCCAAGCATGGATGTGATGAGAAAAAGAATGTAAGTGCATCTAATCAAGCTTTGATAGCAGAAGCTGAAGCCAAAAAGGAGGGGATTAATGGTGTCTCAGCTGGAGATCTCACTTTCATGGCTCAAAACCCTCTCTTTGGTTCCAACCTAAATGAAGCCATGGCCAAGGGCATTTTAAGCCTCTTCATGCTAGACTTTTACCTTATTGCTCGGTAGCTAGTTCTCGTTCTGTATGATGCAGCAGTTCCTGCAGAGGCTACCTCAATTCCTGTGCAATCAATATGAGGGTGCAGCAGCTCAGTATGATGGCACAGCACTAGTGTTCTTGGAAGCAGCACTGGAATTATGTAGGAGAGAGACAGTAGGGGTGCATGCATGCCTCCAGCATGCATGTGTCAATCTCTTACAGTTCACGTTTTAAACTGTTAATCCACTTTAGTAGGCATTGTTATTTTGGAGTTTGTTTACGCATGCATTGTCTATTGTTAGAGTAGGGCACAGATCCCTAGGACTGCTAGGGTGCTTGCATGAGTTGAGGGCACAGATCCCAAGGAGAAGTATGCACGCAAACATGCCACATTTATCCCCCAGTTGGAACACACTATCTATGGCACTTCTCTCCATGCAGGAGGGCACACTGGCTGAGTAAATTAGGGTTAGGGTTTGACTAAGTCACCTTGGGTGCTTCATGCATGGGACCAGATACATTGTTATCTTCTCCATGTCTCTTGTTCTATAAAAGAGACCTAGTGTGCAGCACTGTGTTGGTTGACCAGTTTGAGTCTTGAGCTATAGCAGAGTAATTTTTCTTCTCGGGTAAATAAAAGATAGATGCAGTATTGAGAGTTCAGATCTGTGTATTTGCTGCTAGTAATTTCCAGCAGTCTGTGTTTGTAGATTAACGTATTCAGAGAATGCTGTTTTGATTGAAGCTTTTGAGGTTTAAGCTACCTAGGTTTAGGGTTTTATTTTTCCGAGTGCAGAAGCTGCTTACCATGGCTGAAATCTAGCACTTCAAACAAGAATTTAAAGGTGTGTCTTTCAGATGGGGAAAAAACAATAAAGAACCAAGAAGAAAAAGAAATACTACCTCAAACAACTTCCCATTAAATGCAAGGAGAGAGTTGAGAATGAACAACTGTGTAGTGACATGGTGACATGATTAAAAAGGAAAACACAATCTAGAGTTGCTAACGAATGAATGGTCAATGGCAATAAGAACCAAGAAGAAGAAGAAGAAATACTACCTCAAACAACTTCCAATTAAACACAAGGAGAGAGTTGAAGACAAACAACTGTGTAGTGACATGGTGACATAATTAAAAAGGAAAACACAATTTAGAGTTGCAAATAAATCAATGCTCAATGGTAATCCCTGTCAAACAGAATAAATGCAAGAGGTGGATTTTGTAGTGGACCGATAGGGAGATCCTTTTCTTGTAAACAAGGAGCCTACTCCACAACTAGGGGAGATTGACGCATTCTGTGATGATGATGAAATCCGGCAAACCGCAGAGAAGATAAAGTAAAAAGAAGTAATTATGAACTTCCTTAGAAGGCTGTTGGTAGAGAAGGACATCTAAAAATCGTATACCAGCAATTGGGAAACCAAAAAGGCTGGGAAGTGGAGTCCCTGTGGGGACTTGGAAAAGGCTACATCTGTCATTCTTGAAAAAGAAGCATTGCACACGGCATTTTCTGGAATGGTATATGGATGATTGCAGAAATCCTAGTTTATGTACAATGGTCGAGTGTTTTTAGAAGTGGACATTTCGAGGCAGCTCCCCTCAAAGATCCAAATTTTTAAAGGAGGCTTGGTCCATTTGCAGAAAGAACTCTATCTAAACTTCCCCAATTGTTCATTTGAATGCTTTTCATCTAGACATTTGATCAAAGACTGCCCTTTCTATAAGTAAGAGAATGCTATGACTTCTGAAGCCAGCAGCAACAATAAAACTCAGGCAGAGGGCAATAAAGCAACAGAAGTAAACAAAAGCACTACAGGTGACTAAAAAGGATAGCAAGTGAAGTACAGCAAAAAGAAAAATAAGCAAGTGCAAATTCAGGCCCAGGGAGTGAAAAATGCAGTCCCATCAGGGGGTAAAAAGTAGGTACCCAGCCAGAGTACCAAAGAGAATCAATAAACCCCCTCACCACGGTTGGGTACCACTCAACGGTTGGTGAATGCAGAGATGAAATAGAATTGTGACAATGGGATCAAGTCAGAGAAAAACAAGGATCCACCCAAATCCCCTGACAACAAATAGTCCAATCACAACAGATCTACATTCTTCCTCCACAGTCCCCAATGGCCTCAATGTTACAATCACTTTCTTAGACCTCGAGCAGATACTGTGGAGTTGATGCAAGTTGCCCATGAAGCTAAACCTTTTGGTCTGGAAAGTTAGGGGACCATCTAGGGATAGCAAAAGAGCAATTGCTAAGGCTGTCATCTCTAAGTTGCATCATGATCTGCTTCTCTTGCAAGAAACAAAAATAATTAGATTATGTCTGAGGACCTTGATAAATAGTTGTTGGAATGGGGATACATTGCCACGGACCACAACGAACATAAAGGCAATACAACATGTGCTGTGCCATCCTGGTTAACTGCTTAAATTATTAACAAAGAAGACGCACCCATGGCTAGATGTTGTTGGTTGACAATAACAATGGCAGCAAGATCTGGGAATTCTGTTTGGTGTATGCTCCCAATGACTCAATTTGTAGGATTCAGCTTCGGAACTAGATGGTCAATCACTCCCGACAACTGAATGTAGGGGGAAACTTTAATATCACTAAATGGGATGGTCATTGTATTGGGATGACAAAAGCAACCCTTGGAAATTGCAGAAAGGCAAGCATGTAAAGACTACAAAAGAATCTTCGTGTTGTCGGACATAGATAGATAAATAGATAGATTTTATTAAAACATCCACAAGATCATGGATCTATGGGATGAAAGAGTTACAGCTTGATGATGCCTGCCTTTCTAGTTCTACAAACAGAGATCTATGAGAAACAAGAAAGTAAATTCAGATCTATGAGAAACAAGAAAGTAAATCCATAGATATTGGCGACAGCCTAACCCCAAAAGGAATACCTAAATACCACACAATGACCCTGGGCTGAACATAATACCAGGCTGCAAGAATCCAATATGGCGATGAATCCAACCCGATTAACCAAAAGTCTGTCCTGTGAGCACCTAAAGCGGAGCAAAAAGTATCTAACCATGTGAGAGCCCCATCAACTGAATCTTGCTCAACGCTCATAGAGAGGAGAGAATCATCTACAAAATGGTTATTAACTATCTTTCTGTTAAATTTAATGCAGCTCCAAAAGCCATTCTCCAGGAGGATGGCAAGGGCCCTAGTTGTGATCTAGGGCCCCCAGTACACTCCTGGGGTTCTTGCTCAAGGACCAAGCAGTTTGATGATATAAGTCCCTAGATGTGTTCTAGAGCCCCTGGATGTGTTCCATGGAATCCTTGCTCCGTACTTGGATTGATCCTTGGTTGTGTACCTTGGTGGTTAAGACCCTGGTTGTGATCTAAGGCCCCCAGATGTGTTATGGGGTATCCTAGTCTAGGACCAGGCAGTTTCTTGGTCTGAGTACCAAGTCGAGATGATGTGTGACCTTCTTCTCTCCCGGGATGGTCCATGTGACCTAGGAGCAGTTAAGAAGAAAGGCATGATCACGTCATTTCCCTTCCTCGTATGCTAGGATGATAAAAATCTTATAATCTATATCATGGGACTCTTGTGGACAAATTGCCATTAAAGAAGGACTTGACTTTTTCTTATTGTTTATTGTTGAAACCCTTTGCTTGAGTTATGCCTCCTAAATTTATGTGTTGGTTCGAATTTATTTATTGGACTTTACTTTCTCCTAAAAGAAAGTTGGTCGCCTTGATCTTGAAACCCTCCTCATTCGATTTATTATTTTGTTGACTTTACCACTTAATGTTTTTAATTGGTAAAATATTATTTATTATTTTAAAGGGGTTAACCTAACCCTAAAGCTATGGAAAATATGTTAGCCCTACCTTACCTACCTCAACTATTTAAAGAAGTGATCTCTCCCTTACTTGGCACACTTGATCATATGATCTTTCTCCTCCAAAGTTGACGTCGAGACTGAGGTTTTTGTTGCGGCCTTTTTGAACAGGTTTTCAAGAGTCCCCTTCTGAATGTTTTAGCCTATTGTGGGTCTTCCCTGCTAGTCGTTTCGTCTTCTGAGCTTTTCGTTGGACTAGTGGTGTCTTCCCTTGCTTGTTCTTGGTTGCTCCAGCCTGTCGTGGGTCTTTTTGTGCTTGCCATTGAGGTTGTTGATCTATTGAGTGTCACCCTTGATATTTTGTCGGTGTTGCCCTTGTTGGTTTGCTGGTACAACCCTTGATATTTCAGTAGGTGCCACCCCTGTGTTTGTTGGTACAGCCCTTGGTATATCGGTGGTGCCACCCCTGTGTTTACTGGTATAGCCCTTGGTATTGTTAGAATATAATGGATGTGCTCGTTTAACCATAAACAATATCACTATTGTCACCCAACCATAGGCCGAAGCCACCCTCCAAGCACCTTAACCTTGACAGAGAATCATTCTGGAAGCAAACCCTATGCTAGATAGCCAAACAAAGGGTAGCGCACCTTTCTCCAAGGATAGCGCACCAAACAAGAGCTGATCAAATA
>ML821913.1:121028-134609 GCA_009831015.1 Picea engelmannii
GTCAGGTTTACACGTGGAGGTAAATACCTCCCGCAGCTACCATAATATCAACAGGTATTTCAGTGGTGCCACCCCTATGTTTGTTGGTACAGCCCTTGGTATTTCAGTGGTGTTGTCCCTGTTTTTTTGGTGTGCTTGTGACTAAGATTTAGGGCTGATAATTTCAAACTGTTGATATTTGTATCATCTTGAAGAAGGCACCTATGTTGAACTGAATATGGCTTTGCCTTTCCAGAACTAGGTTGGACAGTGATTTGTATTCAACCCTAATGCTTGGACAGTGGTTTGGATTGTGTTTGATTTTGGTTTCTCCAGCTTGTTGAATTTTGTTTTCTTGCCTATTAACTACAAGTCCTTCTTGGATTTTGTTCCCATGCCGATGAGGAGATCTACCCTAAGGGTTTAATGTATGATTTTCTAAGAATTTTTTGAGCATACAGTGGAGGAGGGTAACAACAGAAAATCAGGTACTTTTGTTCTTTACAGCTAAGGCAATACTCAGATCTTTGTTATGTATGTTACTTATTCATTTATGCTATTAGGTTATGCATCAGAGCTTTTAATGTTTTGTTGATCCTAAATTACAGTAGCTAATGATTTGAAATTTATAAAAATATTTATGTTTCTAACTAGCCTACTATTTTTCCCTTAATTTCTAACATGGTATCAGAGCTTAGGGCGTGAAAAGAGCTCATTTGTGGCAATATTTGAGGCTGCGTAGATCCTCTATTAAGGGTTTATTTTTTTAGATCAGCAGTGAGTTTGTTTTGTATCAGATCTATCCTGTAAACAGTTTTCAATATGGCTTCATTTTCAGTATGCCTGGAAGGCTAGGGTCTTCAATATCCTGGAAGAAAGTGATTTGGATGAACTGGTTACCAGAAGTGATTTGGATGAACTGGTTACCAGGGTAGTGGAAGAACCCGCTACAAATGCAGGAAGAGCAACCTATAAGAAGAGGCAGGCCAAAGCCAAGAGGGTCATTTTTTACTCAATTAAAGATAGTATGATGTCTCTTATTTCTCACGTAAGGACAGCAAAGGAATGCTTTGATGCCCTAGCCAACTTGTATGAAAAGAAGGCTCCAACTTAGAAGAGGACCATGAAGAAACAACTACATATATTTAAAATGGGAAAGGATGAAACCATCTCTGCCTTCTTTTCCAAAATTGCCCAAACAAGAGATCAGCTTGCAGCAATAGGAGTTGCAGTAGATGATGATGACCTTGTACAAACAATAGTAGATGGTCTTCCAGAATCATGGGAGACATTTCTCTCATCTGTAAATGGAAGAGAAGTTCAACCCAACTTCGAGAGATTATGGCATGATTGCTTGGAAGAAGAGGGCAGAATTAAAAGTAGAAATGAACCATCCACTATGAAATACCATGCTCTTTCAGCCAAAGCCAAGAAATGGAAGAGGTTTCCTCAGCACAAAGGCAAAGGTAAGAAACCTCAAGGTAAGCACTCTC
Organism: Picea engelmannii; assembly: GCA_009831015.1. NCBI lineage: Eukaryota > Viridiplantae > Streptophyta > Pinopsida > Pinales > Pinaceae > Picea > Picea engelmannii. Next base: position 122,501 of record ML821913.1, read on the forward strand.
ATGCTCACTCTCATTTATCTAAAGTAAGATGCTTTAACTGTAACAACCTTGGTCATTATGCAAAAAACTGCAAGAACCCACCTTCAAAACAGAAACGGAAAGGTAGGTTCCATGCTTTAGTTGCAACTGAGGAAGAAGGGCCTCAAAGAAAGAGAACCAAAACTGCCTCTAAAGAACAAGAGAAGCGCAGAGAGAGTTATCTTGTTTTAGCTCTCTCTGATGTTGTCACCAAATCAGAAGAAATATAGTTAGTGGACAGCGGAGCCTCCAAGCACATGACAGGCTTCAACAAGAACCTTGTGAACTACCGAGAAAAGAAGTTCAATCTAAAGGTAGAATTGGGTGATGATGGCACTTATGCCATCAAAGGAGTTGGATCAACATCTTTTTAGCTTCAGTCAGGTAATGTATTTCATGTTGAAGAAATTCTTTATGTTCTTGGTTTATAGAAAAATCTTGTTTTAGTTTCAGTTCTAGAAAGTAAAGGGTACACAGTAGCCTTCTCCAAAGGAAAGGCTCTTATGTGGCCCTCAAATGAAAGTATGAGCTCAGCCATGATAATCGGAGTTCAAGAAGGTGGACTTTACAAAGTCTCTAGTCAAGTTATTCAAGCATTAGCTCATGAGATGATCAACCCCTGCGAACTATGGCACAGAAGGTTTGGACACCTCAACTATAATGCTCTCCCAGGTTTGTAAAAGATGGTAACAGGTATGCCAGTTTTTTCTTTTGAGCATGATAGTATTTGTAGAGGCTATGCTCTTGGTAAAAATACAAAGAAAGCTTACCCTCATAGTAATAGAAAAACTAATTGTATCTTAGATCTTATTCATTCTGATCTTTGTGGAAATATGACTACTCCGTCCATGAATGGTTGTCTTTATTATATCATTTTTATTGATGATTGCTCTCGTAAAACCTGGATTTATTTTTTGAAAACTAAAGATGAACCATTCGTAAATTTCAGGATTTTAAGAATCTTGTAGAGAATCAGACAGGTAGACATATTCGTGTTTTCAAAACAGATAATGGAAAAGAGTTTGATTCCCACAAGTATGATGATCTCTGTCGAACTTCTGGGATTAAGAGGGAGTTGACTGTGCCTTACAATCCCCAACAAAATGGGGTTGCAGAAAGAAAGAACATGACAATTTGTGAGGCAGCCAAAGCTATGATGTATGATCAGGATCTTCCATTATCTCTTTGGGCTAAAGCTGCAAGTACTGCAGTCTATATTCAGAACAGGTGTCCTCATAAAGCCTTGGATGAGAAAACTCCAGAAGAAGTATTCACAGGGAAGAAGCCTTCAGTTGATCACTTGAGAATTTTTAGTAGTCCTGTTTACATTCATGTACCAAAAGAAAAGAGGACTAAATTAGAACCCTCCAGAAAGAAGGGCACTTTTGTGGGGTACAGTGAGACCTCGAAAGCTTATAGAATCTATATGCCAAGGAAAAAATACATAGAGGTCAATAGAGATGTGACCTTCCAAGAGGAAGTTGCCTTTTGTCGTTCCAGAGAACTTCCCTGTAATACAGAGGAGCAGGAAGCTCCAACTTCAGAGCCTTCAGATTCACAACTTTCAGATGAGCAAAGGGAGGAGGCCAGAGAGCCTTCAGTGGATCCCATAAGGGATTATGTTGAGTTTCCCCTAGAAAAACCTCCTGTCAAAAGAAAGCCAGCTTTGTGCTGTGAAATTTTAAAGGAAGCAGAAAAGCATGCAACACCTAAAGGTACTTTCAGAGAAAGCAAGAAGCCAGATAAGTACTCTGGTTTGATAGTTCAATTGAATCATGTGATTGACTCAAAACCTTCCTCTTTTGATGAGGTTGAAAAGCATAAAGTGTGGAAGGATGACATGGTAGAAGAATACGAGTAAATATTGAAGAATGATGTATAGGAAGTGGTCACTCAACACAAAACACCCTCATAAAATACTAGAATAATGAGGCTACATAAATGAGAGTGCCACATGTCTTCATCCTCGAGCAACAAGCTCATGCAAGGTGCCATTTGTCCTCTCCTCCTTTGGAATGCTCCTCGAGAATATTCTTCAACAACCTTCTCCGATAAAATATTAATATATGCTAAGTCAAAGAGATGGAGCACTTTTCAAGAGAAGGTACAAGGTGCCAAGTGTTTTCATATTGATTAGGGCACTCTCCAAGTAATAAAGTAAAATAATCTCCACAAGAGATGCGCTCTTGATCTTTGTGCATATGGAGTCCTTGGGACCACCTTGATCCATCAATATATCATAAAATAATCTCCACAATAGGTGTTCCCTGGAAAGATGTGTAATAATAGGTGGTTACGCCTACTTGGATCTAGAGCCAAATCAATAATATAATCCACAACAAAAGTGCCCTAGATAAATGTGCAAGGAGGACCACATTGACTAGGCCAAAGAACAATAAAATAGTCCTTGAGGAGGTGCACCCTAGGAATATGTGCCAAAGGTAGTTAGCCTTCATGATCTCGTTCCTTTGACCAGATCTCTTCTTAAAATCGGTTATGACTTCCACATATGCCTGGTGTTCTCCAAGAAAACCTAACAAACCCATCAAGAGAAAGGCAATCCTCAAATGATGCTAACCAACTTCCTTAGTGTGGACATATGTGCAAAAGATGGTCAACAACCTCCTCAGCTCTAAAAAAATAAATTTCTCAAACTTTGGAATATTTGCTTTAGTGTGCCAATTGTCCTCTTAGGTTGTGTGTTTTATTCTTTGACTGTGTCAATCCTGTAACCGGAACGCCCTCCTAGACCCATCTCTCAAGTGCCAAGAACAGGTAAGCAACTCCCTCCAGTGAAGCATCCTCACCTTCAAGGAATAAATGTCCATACAGGTCAGAAATAGGCTTTAAAGGAGTGGGTCCACAGCCGGTAACTGCTACTATATCAGTTCCTCCCCTGTAGCTGAGTGGTGCACCCTATTTGCTGAAGGTAACTCCCCTTGATACACCCTTCTCTTCACTGCTTTCATAATAAGTGTTTGAATGATGATCCTAAAAGTGGCCATAAAGGGTGTGCCCTCAAGCACGCTAGTATTAACCCAAAAACTGCACTCTCGTGTTGATAATAAATCTGCATTCAAAGGTGTAACGACAGCAAAGAAACCTCTTCAAACAGGTGCTCCTCCACGGACTGATCCCTGAAAAGAACACTCATCCACATGCTATGAAATACTAATTAAATCAGACTCAAATGGTTTCAAAAGCAGGCGCCCTCTACTAGCCAATAATAACACCATGAGGAAAGGCTAATACTCCCCGAATTAGGTACCCTTGTACATGCAAATTTCAGTCACAAAAGGACCAGCACAATCAGTCCAAAAGGAGCATTGTAACCATCAGTTGATATCATCATAAAAAGGTTGGAGAAGCTCCTCATAACAACTCAAACCTTTTGTTCATCCTCTCCCAATTCTGCTGGGAAATACATCTACAAAGATCAAAATAAATGCTAATGAAGGACGATTTTTCTGTTTGAAGAATCTGCCCATGAATGCATCTGGAAAGGGTGCCTTTCTACTTGCTGTTAGGAATGCAACTCTAGTTCCATTTATCTAGGCTAGCAAGACTGCCCTACCTTATATTCTTCTTATTGAACCCTTGGAACAGCTTTCTAAAAACTCAGGGAAGCACCCAGACCACTATAGTATAACAATAATGCTGGACGAAACACAAAATCCATTGTTTTTCCCAGATAGACCAGCAACTTTTATTCACTCTTTCTCCGGGGCTTATTGACGGGTTTAGGTCTTCTTCCTAGTTGACCTAACCCTGATTCCGAGTCAATAAGTCACTGGAATGATGCTGCTTATGCTAGCTCCCGATGAAGTCTTTGCTTCATGTGAAGAGGTAAACTTGATGACCCTGCCCAATTTTTCATGCGATAAAATATCTCTGCCTTCCAAATCGACAACCACAAGTTGGAAATAAGTGACAGCATTTATACCCTTCTGCTTGTCCCAATCCTGCTGGAAAGCATCTCTCAAAGTGCACACACAGTGATGATGAAAATGCTGCCTCAAATCAGATCTGAAAATGTAAATGATTTCACTGTTCTTGATACAGCTGATATCCACCATGGAGAAACAGGCTTGTACTGCTGGACTCTCCAGTCTCCACATAATCTATACCATAATCTCTCAAGATGACACCCACATTTTGAAGGGTAACAGAGTACTCTACTTCTAGGGGGTTCTTGACATATTCTGTGGTGCACACCTATCTAGGACTACCCCTCCATGATGTCTTGTTTAATGTTTGAGCCAAGGGCATTCTCATGTGAGGATATTTAATGTTTGAAATGGTCAAAAGGCATTAGAAGAGGAGCACCCTAAAGATGAAAAGTAGCATTTACAGCATCTGAAGGGAGCGCTCTACCTAAAGGGGCCCTAAAACAGGTCATACATCAAGAAAAGGGAATCATTAGAGCAGCCTTATTTGAAGAACGCCCAAGCTAGAAAGGTGATATGTGGCAGCTAAACCCTAAGAATAAGATCCAACACGCATGTTTCAAGGGAGTGCCACCCTCATTGAAAGGTGACATGTGGCAGCAAAGACCTATTCAAACCTCATTGTGTGTATCTCTTCACCATTGATGAGTGCCTTCCTTGTAAGAGACTTCTATACTTGTTTGTAATTTAATAATCTTTCTTGGGGAATTATGGATCTAGAAGTTACCTAATATTATTTTATTGTAAGATGTTTGCGAAAGAGCTATATAAAAGGAAGAGAACTCTCATTTGCAAAGCATGGTTGGATTAGCGGCATATCCTCTCCAAGCTTAGTCGAAGATCTATCGGGACTCGGGAGGAAGAAGTCAAAGGGCAAGTTTGTATGTCAAGTGTTCCATCTCTCTCTTCTTTTTTTCATGGATGACTAGGGTTTATGCAAGGATTGCCATTGTTTCACTGCTGGAATAATCTTTGTAGAAGGATAATCATACTCCAATAAGAAGAGATTAGGGTTGAGGTTGTAACCCTCCCTGATCCTCAACGTAACCTTGAAATGTGGAGAATTTTCTTATAATTGCAGATCGAGTGTGGCACGTTATGGCCCTCTTGATCTTGTGATGGAATCAGATTTGGAAATGTGATGTATTGTTGGGTTGTTCATTCAATAGAAGGCCGTCCCTCTTTGTGCTTTTCATCTTTGGTTTCATATTACAGCTGTTCCTTCACTGTTTAATGGTTGCACAATATTCTTGGCTCTAATTTTATAGTTATGATGGTGCATATTGTATAAGGGCTCTTATTTATCCTGTATAACCTAAAAATCTGCTTTAGACTTGTGGCACATCAATGTATAGCTTAATTGCGTCTTCTCCATAATATTCAAACCCTCTTGTTCATAGATCTTGAATCCATTGCCCAACTGGATAGGCACTGGTCTTGGTCCACCATTCCATCTATTTCTAAAGTTTATCTTACACCTTTCCTAAGGATTCCCCCCTTGTGCTGGAGAAGAGACGACCTAAAGTGAGAGGAAGAGTTGTTGCAATGACAGTAGGCAACCTTCCTAAGTGCCTCTAGGATTGCACTTGGTTTTGGGACTTTGAATATCTTTGAGTGCAGATCTAGGAGGTAACAGGTCCCATTATTATAGTCAACAACCCAAAGATGACTAAGGAACTAGAAGGTGAGCTGCATAAATACATTGAAATGATAGATTTTAACTGAAAACTATGTACATTGTAAATTTTCATATTTATGAAAAATATATTTTGTTCTAAAATTTACTTGTTTTTTATATTTTTTAAATTTCTTGAGCCAACTCCCAATTTTATCCCAAGTTCAAGTCAGCTCTTACTCTTCGGCCTCACCAGGTCATTCTCCAAATCAAGACTAGTAACTGCATTACATGCAAATCTGTATATAAAAATCAAAGGTGAAATTCATATTGTGATCATGGTTTTATATGTTGATGGTCTCGTTATTATAGTCAACAACCCAAAGATGACTGAGGAACTAAAAGGTGAGCTGCATAAAGACTTTGAAATGATAGATTTTAACTGAAAACTATGTACATTGTAAATTTTCATATTTATAAAAAATATATTTTGTTCTAAAATTTACTTGTTTTTTATATATTTTAAATTTCCTGAGCCAACTCCCAATTTTATCCCAAGTTCAAGTCAGCTCTTACTCTTCGGCCTCACCAGGTCATTCTCCAAATCAAGACTAGTAACTGCATTACATCCAAATCTGTATATAAAAATCAAAGGTGAAATTCATATTGTGATCATGGTTTTATATGTTGATGGTCTCGTTATTATAGTCAACAACCCAAAGATGACTGAGGAACTAAAAGGTGAGCTGCATAAAGACTTTGAAATGATAGATTTTAGCATGCTTCTTTATTATTTAGAAGTGGAAGTATGGCAGGTAATTGACAACATTTTCATGTTCCAAACTAAGCATGCACAGGAGATACTAAAAGGTTTGATATGGCTGATTGTAAGTCAGTGGCAAGTCCTATTGAAACAGGGTTGAAATTATCATCTTGTGAAAACCCAAAGCCAGTGCATGCAACATTGTATAGCAGTTGTAGGAAGCTGGCCAACTCTACTTTTGCGAGGGCAGATTTGATTACATTGTATGGATTGTTTCATGATTTATGTCAAAGGGGGTTTGCCGGTTGGGTGAAAGCAGGGTGTTGTTATTGCCCCCAATCTCACCAAGTGACATGGTTGCCCCTCGTGGGCCAGCACACTGCAGCAAAGGGGTGTTGTTCAAGCGAAAGCCATCATGGTCGTTAAGTTGGGACAGGAGGTCGCACACCATAACTGTAACACAATGTCCCACCTTTTGGTAGGCAGTGGATGCTCGGAAATCAAATTAGTAGGAAGCATCATGCAATATTTCCATCATTGTTTCACAATTCATGGCAATTTCCAAAGACATTCACTTCAAAGCAACAAAAAGAATCCAAAGGTATGTGGAGGGGACATTTCAATGTAGACTTGAATAAGTGGTCAATTCAAGTTCATTGATTCAAATTGGGTAAGTTGCATTGATGAAATAATGTCTACCATAGGTTACTCATTCAGCATGCAATCAAGAGTAATTTTATGAGTTGGTTGGAAGCAGACCACCATTGCATTATCCTCCATTGAGGTAGAGTGCAGAGCAACTATCGATGCAACTTGTAGAGCAATATGGCTTAGGAGGGTTCACGGTGATACAAACCTTCAACAAGCTAAAGCCATGCCTCTCTTTTATGACATTCAAATTGTTGTACCTATAAAAATTCCAATCTTTCATGCAAAAACAAAGCATATTGAGATTCATCACCATTCTAGTTGAGAGAAGGTACAAAACAAAAAAAATGAAGTATTATATTGTAGTACTGAATATCTGCTAGCATGCATCATCACGAAAGTGTTAAGGAGGTACAAATTTCAAAAGTTCAACAAGATGCTTGATGTAAAAGAAAACAAAAATGATCACTGGGGAAGGGGGGTGTAAGTTCATAGAGATGCTTGCTGTACAGAAAGACAAAATGGTTATTTGGGGGGGTCGAAGTAATGCCCATTTTAGGAAACAATCAGAGTTGCTTCCTTAATACTTAAGAGTCAAGCACCCAGTGCCTAACAAGAGGTGGGATGTTGCTTTACACTATAATGGCAAAAGCCTATGCCCGGCCAGACTTAACAGCCATGGCAGCACCTTTTGTTTCACAGGGGACAAACAAACCACACTCATAGGGGGAAGAACCCTACTGGGGGTATATCACCACCCTCACTTCACTGAGCAATGAAACCCTTTGTGGTGGTAATGCCCATTTTAGATGGGCACCCTATTTTGATAAAAATAGGTGTAGGGTTATAAAATTAGCAATGCCTTGGAAACTCAAAAACTCTTTGAGATAGTTAGATAAGGCAAACATTTTTGGTTAGATCAACTTTGGGCTAAAGATCCATACCAATCTTCAGCAACCAATTTTTTAATAAAATTGTGTTATAAAAAAAGGATAAAGTATCTTATTACTGTCCACTTAAACCAAATTGGCTTGTCAGATATGTGTTAAGTCCCTTTGATGACGGAGGGAAACCAACCCCAAGTGGTCAAACACCTTCCCTGATGACGGAGGGAAACCAACCCCAAGTGGTCAAACACCTTCCCTCACACACACAAGGGGCTCTACACCCATCAAGGTTTGAACTTGGGCTATTTACATGGTGGAGCCCTGTCATAGCAAGGAAAATTTCAAGGATGGAAATTTATCTTTAAATGTAGAAACTTGGCAAATCTTATTTCCTTAATATGCAAACTATGTGTAAAAATATTCAAATTTCTAAGGATTTTATATAGTTTCTATAAAATTCTGGTAATTTTTAAGGTTAAATAATTTTCTCCTATAGAATTTGGGTGAATAATTTTTAGAAAAAATGGAAATTGGCAAATCTTTTTTTCAGAAAAAAGCATGGAAAATTATCCCATGGGAAAAATTTAGCCCCTAAAATTTTCCACAGTCCCAACCACCAAGCCATAGCTTGACGAATATGGATTGTTATGAAATGGAAAATCACTGAATTCAGTGCAAATCTCTTCCTTCTCTTGTGTCTCTGTCTCGTCTTGTTTGTATGTACTCTGAAACTAACAAAAATGATACAACCATATTTATTTGAAGTTTGACGGTAGCTACGTAATAACATGTGTAGTTTGGCTGAGTTGGTTAAAGTCTATTTTTCCATCATTATGATCTTTGGAGTAAAGGGCCAAAATATTTTTATTGCAAAAAGAATTATGCTCTAGCAAGTTCCTTAGAAGTCTTCCATCATGCACTTTATGAATAGAAACCCTAGGGATTTGGTCAACACTAATTCAAGCTACTCTTACCAGAAACAGTGAAAAGATAATTTATCTACCATTGAGAAATGGTCCAGCTGGCATTAATTATGAAGAATTCCATGACATTTAACACTTCGTAGATGGAGCTATGCATTCGCTTTTGCACCTTTAAGAGTTAAAATTGTCGTTAAACGAAAAAACTTGGCTCCATAGTTAGGATGCCTTGTCTTATTTAACAAGAATTGAGCACTACAGCAGTGATCTTTTGTTTTAAGGATTGACTTTTTTAAACTCAAAACTATTACTAAAATATGTTCCTCCAAAAGATTTTCTTTCATGACCTCAACTACCATTTTTCTGTTAATCAAGCCATTATGAATATAGATTTTAAACCCCAAATATTAAATATGTTCCGACCTCCATGACATAACAAGTTTACCTGCCAAAGCACCAAAGTGGAGTTTTTGAAGGTACTTTCACCACACCATACATAGATTCCCATCACATGCAACCCTCCAACAAGCATTTTTGAGACCTGAATTGATAAGAGCATTTGAGAGAATTATTTCTTTGGTGAATATTAGTTATTCCAAATAACAACTTCATGTAATTAAATTTGGTTTGAGCACGTTATTCAAAGCACAGAAAAGCAAACTCCAAGTCATTGCAGCTCCGTGCAGTACTTGAAAGTCGTAGGGTAAATTCAGATGAGGAAACCATGGTCAAAATAAATTTGATTTCGGGAAAAAAAGTTATATTTCTATGTTTACAAATTCCTATAAAAATTTACCTAATCTTAATGAAATGAGAAAGTGGGGCTTTTCGGAAACAGGAAAACATTTTCTGAAATAGGGGTGGTTCCTTTGTATCCAAGATATAATTTGATCAGAAGATTTCATGTTCCTTGCCTGTGATTATTTTCCTCTTTTTCATCATCTGGATCAAAAATAAATTATTTGGCAAATTTGTCATTCAAGCTTCTAAAGACAGACCAGAAACAACAGCTCAGTACAGCAGTTTCGAGAAATGATACTTCTAGAAATGGTTTCATCTTTTCTTTCTGCTTCTATTCTGGAATTTGCTACTTCACACGTTGCGGAATGCAATGTGTTTACTGTTCCATGTGAATATGGAAGAAGCCACAGCAGCAGATTGTAGTGTTCGTGAAAATAATGTTAAGGAAAATAGGGATAATATGAGTAGGTCATCATGGTTGTGGGATCTGGTAGCCAGTAGTTACAAGTTCAGTGCATGTGGACTCATCAAGTAAAGACATAGCATGAATCTCAACATCTTCAGTGAACTGCACTTAGCTACAAGAACAACAGAATAAATCAGCTAAGTAGCTCTATATGGTTTTCCTTCTTTTCCCTTTTTTTTAACCAAATGTTTGAAGACTACTTTGTGCTGGTGGATAAACAAGAGTAGGGGCCATTTCAGACAAACTACATATCTTGAAGGTAAGACCTTTCAGGATATTACCATTCCTTAGGGTAAGAAATAAGGCCAGATTGAGTATCACCTTTACCACGAACTGATGCCAAGAGGAACGAATGAATCCTATTGCAACAACCTGAAGAAATAAGGGTTCAAACTTCAAAGTACAAACTCTCGCAAATAACCAGTGTCAAAGTTACCACCACCCCATTTATGTTTGTTCTAGCAGTCCCCGCAAACCTGCTTCTGTTGCATGTCCCTAGCTGCAATGCTCCTTTGTTGTCCAGTTTGAGCCCCAAATAAAGCCCAGGACCTTATTTTAGAAAAGTTGATTTTCCAGAACCAACCCTTCGCATAGAAGGGTCGATCGGGACCTTACTATATTGACCCTCTAGGACCATAAGCCCAATACCTTATCTTAAGAGATTTGACCTTTCAGGACCAAATAAAGTTCAAATATATTAAATGTAATTGGTCACCTATGTGATCCTTAAAGTGTTATCTTTTGGGGTTACTCCAAAAGTGTTTTCACCTTGCTAGGAGAGTGCTATGTCTCCTAGCCCCTTGCTGATGCTTCAAGGACATATGGATAGTGGATGCATGACCTTGGTTAGAGTGCTAGCATAGCACCTTGACCTAGGAGGTTGTTGCCCCAATCAACATGATGACTAACCCATTGGGTGCACATAATGGGGGAGTCGATTGCTCGATTAGGGGAGGTACCGACCTAGCAGGAAGAGAGTTGGGCACTTGGAGAAGGGTACTTAGCCCTTGGAGCATGGGACCATGTGATATATACCTTGGAGGTTGGACATTTGACTTGAGGATGCTTGGGTTGAGGAGCACACTTCATGGAGGTTGATGATAGACTCGGACACATGTTGAGGAGGAGCATTGGAGTTTTGTGACCACATTGGCACACATGAGAGTAGCATTAAGCACATAAGAGGGCATGTGGCACACAATTAGAGGAGGAGCGCCTTGCATGAGGACATTTGGATAGAGAACCACCGTAGGGGCGTTGAGGCCAAGGAGAATCATGCTTGGAGGGCATTTTGTTGATCTTTCTATATGAGATGATATATGATCGATATATTATTACAATGATGAGTGTTCCATATATAGAGAACATATGGTGACCATCCATGAAAGGATGTGTCCCTTGGATAATAAATAACTACTTATTTATTATATATATTTATACCTTGTATTATAAATATCATGTCATATATTATATGATATTATATATATATATATATATATATATATATATCCAGAAGAATGTCTTCCCAATGTTGTCCAAACATCAACACTCCCTCTCAACGAGGGAGACATTCTTCATCATGCCAACGATAGCTCGAATCATTCGTCACAGTCTCTACGATCAAGCAACATACAGCTGCTCCAAGTGATCTGGTAGTCTCCATGACAATCAGCTAGTAGCACACAGCTGCTCCAAGTGATCTGGTAGTCTCCATGACAATCAGCTAGTAGCATACAGCTACTACAATGCCATCCAATAGAACACAATTGTGTTGATCCATAGTAGTACACAACTACTGTCCAATGGTACACAACCATTGCTAGTAGCACACAGCTATTGTCCAGTGACACACAGTCATTGCTAGTGGTACACAACCACTATAGTAGCACACAGCTAGTGTCTAGAGACACACAGCCTCCGCCATAGTCCCACGACTATACATGTGTCTCACAGTTGTCACGCACTCAACGGAGTGTTACGTGACTACAAGGACCATTCTTCCTGATCAGGTTGCCATCTATGCCACAGGAAAAATGTCAATCCTTCTAGATGTTGAAAGCCACGCCATGGGCTACAGGGACCATTCTTCTAATCAGGTCACTAC
>ML821913.1:136450-151296 GCA_009831015.1 Picea engelmannii
GTTCCCTCATGGAACCAATGTCCCCCAAGACATATCGAGGTTTCCTCGTGAAATCGATGTCTTGGTTCCTTCATCTGACCATCTGAAGCGCATCAGGATGAAGTCTACATTCCCCCCTACTAGCCCACACAGGACCCTCCGGGGAGAATGTCTCATGATGTTGCCTCAAACATCTCTAGGACACATCGAGGTTCCCTCATGGAACCAATGTCCCCCAAGGCATATCAAGGTTTCCTCGTGAAACCAATGTCTTGGTTCCTTCATCTGACCATCTGAGGCATGTCAGGATGAAGTCTACATTCCCCCCTACTAGTCCACACGGGGCCCTCTAGGGAGAATGTCTCATGATGCCACCTCAAACATCAACACATTGACACAAGCTTCATTTGATCTCGACTAAGAAAATGCTAGCGTTCACCGATTACTGGTGATATCATCTCGGCACAACCTGAATAACAACATCTAATTCGATGTTATTAGCAGACTGAGCTTCTTCACCATGGATGCTCCAATATATCCGACGTAGTTAACCGATCCACGGGATTCTTATGGAGCATTCCCGATATAAGATTCTCGGCAGAGTCTGAGATTTCATACCAAACATGGCTTTGTAGATCCAGATTCCCGATAGCAATTTCATTCCAATCAAAGGGATATTCGACCGCTAGCATTGCATAGAGCATGACCCCAGTGCTCCATATGTCCACAGCCTCCTAGTAAGCTCTGCACTCCATCATCTCAAGGGCTCTGTAGAGCAAACTCCCTAGATTGTTGTAATAGAGCTTTTGTGAAGAATCTAGCTAAATCGAAGTCTCCTAGCTTGACAACATTTTTGTCAGCCAAGAAAACAATTTGCAATTTAATATCGTAGTGCATAACACCCTTCTCATGGCAATATTAAATGCTCTGTATAACTTGTTTAAAGATGCTCGCGGCTTGGCACTCAGTGAAGGTGCCCTCCTTTTGAAGGGCATCATAGAGATCTCCGCTGGAGCACAACTCCATCACTAGATGAATGAATTCGTCCCAAGGATTCTCATAGACGGCATGAAACTTCACGATGCCTTGGTAGCCTGATAACTGTCGCATTATTTCTACTTCATTGTAGATGTCAGATGTTGCAGTATCGTTGTTGTTTATTTTTCTGATGATTTTGCAGCAAATGGCAGTGTCAGTTTCTTTACTGTAACATATCCTCACCTTCCGCTCGAACTGGTCACTCGGTTGCAGCCCGAAACTGTATTCATCCTCGATGGAGCCCCTACGCACAATATTTTGTTGTGTATATTTTCTTAGCAGAGGACTATAAAGGATTGTTTTATATCTATGGAAGGTGGGCGTCTGGTGCCTTGTTCATTGTAGATGCAGGCTTTTAACTCTATAGAAATGTTGTGCACTCTCGTAGAAATTACTCGACTCAACAACAAGAAAATATGAGGGCAAGGGCACATCTCTCACACAGGCATGTAGAAATCTTCACAAAAAACGCAAGCTATCTCTCATTTTCCTAGGCCCTGCCGTGAGGGAGTCAAGCCCAGTCCCGCTCCGATACCATGTTTATCTTTCTATATGAGATGATATATGATCGATATATTATTACAATGATGAGTGTTCCATATATAGAGAACATATGGTGACCATCCATGAAAGGATGTGTCCCTTGGATAATAAATAACTACTTATTTATTATATATATTTATACCTTGTATTATAAATATCATGTCATATATTATATGATATTATATATATATATATGGAAGACTGTCTTCCCGATGTTGTCCAAACATCAACACATTTCACTTTGGGGTTGGATAAACCCTAGTTTGACACATGTACATCCTTGTATTGTAGAGCACTCCATATGGGGTTGCCTTGTTTGTTACTTGTATGGACACATGTCCCTATTGTATGTTAGCCTCCCCCACCTACTTGCATATATAAGGGAGGAGAGAGCTCTTTCATTCATTATCATCGTACCCTTCTTTGTACTTGTCTTGGAGACGTTAGGGTTTATGCAGAAACCCTAGGAGAAGAGAAGAAGTCTTGTAGGGAGCAAGATGCTAGGGTTCATGAGGAAACCTTATGAGAAGATAAGGGGAGAGAGAGAGAGAGAGATGTCTTGGATGTTCTTGGAGAGATTATGTTCTTGGAGAGATTGCTCTTGTGAGATGCCAAGGTTTGCTCTTGTGATGCTAGGGTATGATCTATGCATATAACCATAAAGAAAAACATGACATTGGAGGTGATGATGGTTCTTGTGGCTCTTGTTGTAGCACTAGGGTTTCTACCCTAGTAGAAGACATGGAGGTTGGAGCTAACGCCTTGTATGGTTTTGGAGCCTTGTTCTTTTCAGATGTAAGGCTAGGGCAAGATCATGGAGAGATGAGCTTGATGAGTCTTGATCTTGGTGCGATGCCTTGCTTGGAAGAAGAATTGGTTATTGTATTCTTGATGTTCGATGGAGTTCTTGGTGCTTGTATTGATGCAAGAGTTGAAGACCTGGGGTTTGAGGACTCAAACACTAGAATCAACATGTAGACATGGCAGCGAGTGCTAGAGTTGTCTTGCCATGTATTCGTGTGACACAACATGGCGAGGGTTTGCAAACTATAAGGAAAACAACTATGCTAGTGCAGAGAGCTTGTGTGATACAAGCTCATTGAAGACAAGGAGGACTTGTTGGTGTCAATGCTTGTTTGTTGAGCATCTTTGGTGGTGGCTATGGTTTTCATGGTTTCCCTAGCAAGGGTTTTGGAGAGCTTGAAGAATTGTACCGACTTGTGATAAGCTACCGGCTTGTGATAAGCTGTGAGTATATACATGTAGTTCATTTCTATTATATATATATGTGTGTGCGTGTGTGAAGTTTTCAGCTGTCCAAAATTGTGTAATTGCAGATTTGACTTCAGCTTGCATTGGCTTCTTGATTGGGTAATTTCCAGCACTTGTTGTTCGTGTTGATTTGACATAACATCTGGTTGAAACTTGAAAGCGTTAAGTGATTTAACATACATCTTGAAGATGATAGAACAGATTTACTGCTGTAAATCTGCACTAATTAAACTGATTCCAGAACAGGTTTATGCTTGGAAAAGTGTTCCCTAAGGGTTGAAACTTGTTGGCATATGCTTGATATCTTTTCTCTTGGGCTGCCTAGTGTGTTGGGTTGAAGTGAGATGAAATATTGTCCATCTTTTGCTGCTGTAAATTAATATTTCAGATCAGCACTAAGGCTAAAGTTCATAAGGACTAGATCCGAGAAACCTCCTTGTGAAGTGAAATTTCTGTTTTGCATAAAGAACGCAGAAATTTCTACATAAAGTTGATCACCATGTACTTGTAAAAAGGGAGGAAAATACAGAAGTTATTTAAATTTAGATTAACTTGTCTTAACAATATTGCTTAACGGAATCCTATATATAAGGACTCGTTCCTCGGATGAATCTTAACTTAATTTAACAAGCACTGGGAAACAGGCCTAAATTAACAATCAAGAACTCCATAAATCTCTGTTTTATGGTACAATCTTTTAAGCAATTGTGTTTTAGAAATAAAGCTGACTATATGGTGCCGCATTCTGCCCAATTTTACAGCAAATTGCAAGCCAATTCAAGCCAGTGTATATTTTAGTTTATGTTAAGAGAGAAATCATTGCTAAGCGACTAACTTTTTTCCCATTTTCTGATTTTGAACTGGCAAAGTTCCAGGCGCTAAAGTAACTCCATGCTTGTTAGGCCCCTTTTTTCTACCCATAAATCCCCTGAACCCTATACAAGGATTCATAAATATAATCATGGTCCGTATTATCGATAAATAAAAAGTGTCAGAAAGCCATACCTGGTGAGCATGTTCTCCCACCCAATCAATATCAATTATCAATGAAGATGAATCTGTCATTGGTTTTCCTTTAGAAACTTTTCTTTTATCCGCTCTCGCAGACTTGGACTCCAAATTTTCAGAAGTTAAAGAAGCGGGATCCACTCCATCATTTTTGGGGGTCGGAATCAAAGCAAAGATTGAGTCACGGTTGGATCTAGGACCGCCCAGCTTACCGATGGCAAGACCCACCTTCACAAATCAGCGCAGAGAAAGACAAAGCTCGACACATCAACAACCTTAGAACATTATATAGTATATACGATTATACGATTCGGAGAAACATCCATTCTGAGCTCTAGCCCTTCATTGTAATCCAGATAAAATGTACAGAACATAGAATGACAATGAGAAGTATAAGCAATAGGAGGAAATGAGAACTTGTTACTTGAACGGGAATGCCAGATTCGGAGAGTTGGTTCTCCATGGAATTCAACTGGGTCTCGTCTCCTACTACTGTTCGCACCATGATAGCTTGATTGTTTGCTGCAGCACTAACGTCTTGAAGGATTTCCTTTGATGTATTTGGTTTTTGAGAGCACGGGCAATATCTGAGTTTAAAATGTTCTCTCCCTACAGACAGATGGTTACGAATTTGTGACTGCAGCACTAGAATCAGATGGGGCGGACCTTTGTAATGGCCATCGGCTATGCTGCATAGCAGTGTGGTGTTGTTATTCTCGTTGCAGTTCTAGAGAATAATGTGCGCTATCTTACTGACAAATCCATTGGGCGCTATCAAATGACTCCTCTACTGGAAGTAAATATCTTTTGGCACAAGGATGGGAAAATAAGCTAACTTTATCTATGTCAATGTAATGATAAGTGATAAGTCCGTTGGGATGTACGTCTTCACTCTTATTAGGGTTAAATTATTAGGGTTAAATTTTTTTATTAAAAATTTATTTTTTTATGTCGTTCAATTTTTTTATTAAAATTTTATTTTTTATAATAAGGTTATAAAGGTAGAAGCTTCATGAATAGGATTATCTAGTAAGTATATTTTTGAACATTTCAATCTTTTCTAAATCATAAATTACTTATTAGATATTATGCTAAATCATAAATTACTTAATACTAGTTTGCTAACTATTAATTAATACTTGAGATAACCACTTATCAATTCTTCTTTAAAAATAAAAAATAGAAATAAAAAAGAACGATATTCATGCAATGTATAAAGGTCAGAATAAAAAATATGAGATATCCAAGTGAACTAAAAGTCTTTGCTTACAGATCTTCAAGAATTAGAAGAAGCCTTTGCTTAAAGATCTTCAAGAATTAGAAGAAGCCTTTGCTTAAAGATCTTTATGAAGAAGTAAAAATATTTTTTATTAATAAAAAGATATATAAAGATTTTCCAGAATTAGAAGAAGTCTTTACTTAAAGATCTTTATTAAGAAGTAAAAGTATTTTTTATTAATAAAAAAATATATAAAATAAATATAGGAAGGAGAATTTATTATTTTTTAACAAAGAAAGTGGAATTTTAACTTATGGTTTAAGCTATTTTTAATGGATAATTAGGTTTTTTTAGTTTTAATCAATTTTAATCATTTTAATTGAGTATTATCTAATATGAGTAGTCTTGTATAATAATACAATAATAACAGCACATGACTCACTATATATTTTCACTAATTATGAATTTAAAATTTATTTAGATATAATAAAAATTGTTGTTTAGGTATAGAACATGCTTATTATCTAGAAGCTTTGAACCTAAGCCTTGAAGACCAAAGAATAGTTTATTCCTATAAATTAATTTCCTTGTGATGCTTTGGTTTTTACTTGGAGAAGATTATGTGCAATAAAAAATAAAGGTAAATCTAGTTTACGGGTTGTTGGATGTACTCTTGGGTTATAATGGCAAGGAGTAGGCTTGATGTCGGACCTAACCTGAATCAAACCTACAAGTTACCTATTGCCATGGTTAAAAAAACATAAGTTAGAGGAGGTCGAGGGAGCATCATATTAACCCATTTGAAATGATAGAAGCTTGAAGAATGGTTTTCATCAAAAAATTGAATCAAGACATAAAATGTTGTTGGCTTCCAAGGTGTCGTATGGATCCAAATTTTAGGGGTGACAGGAGCAAGTGGGAATATATTTGATCTCAGAGGAAAAAGACTATTGTATTATGCTTGGGGGTTAGGAAATGTCTTTAATAACATTGTCGAGGCCTATTCTCTGAGGATGGGTTTAAGCCTCAGAAAGGAGATAGGAATCCAAAATCTTTCGGTACTGGGTGATTCGATGCTTATAATAAATGCCATGGTAAGTCAAAATAAAGTGGGAAACAATGCTTTGAGCTCTCTGATCTTGAGGATTTGATGTTTGGCCTCTTAATTTGATGGAATCTTCTTTTTCCACATGAAGCGTGAGTTTAATAGTTCGGCGAATTATTGGGAAAAAATAGCTTCTCATTTGAATGTTGAAACCCTGGTAAAAAAATGTGGTGGTGTTATCCTCTCACATCCCCTAGCCATGCACATTGCCATTTGCACACAATTTTTTATGCAAAGAACGAAAAGCACACGTCAAGGAGGACATGATAGCAGGTTGTTTACACTTGCGCACTTGAATTGTTGGCAGGCTCGAGGGACTATTGAATGCAGTATGTGTGGGAAGGTTTTGAAATGTGGGAATAATCCCTCGATGGAGGTGAGTCTCTGTGTTCTTTGCCCTGTGGAAATGAGTGTTCTTCTGCCTTGGCAGGGTTGGTGATATGTAAACTGTCATGGATATTCCACTGGACAATTCGTCACAATAGATCTAATAAAATTACTAAAATATTTTACGATGAAGGTTAGTTTCCTTTAGATCTCAGATTCTTTAATTACTAGTTTTTTCTGCTTAAATGTATGGAATAGTTGAAATGTGAAAAATAGAAAACAGAAATAAATACTCTCACACCATCCACAAATAAACATGAGATATAACCTAGGAAACCCAATACGGGAGAAAACCCAGCTAGAAGGTGAGGTCGCTCTGCTCTCTTTTCTTCAAATKCAAGTACAAAAAAAGAGGCTCTCTCTGTGGAGTTGTCTTTGACACTGTGGTCTATATGGTTGCTACAAAATTTATCATCCTATGTTATTCTCACAAAAATACCACTCTCAGTTGTTATGCTCAACTATGGAACAAGATACAATGCAAAAGAATGGAACCCTTTCTCCTCCTAGCGGCGCGGTATTTAACATCGCTCGATAGCCATCTAGGGGTAGGGTTTTGACTTCCTCGACCCTCAATTATGATAAGGTTTTGGACCTTCTAAAATCTTCTTGAAAGTCCATACGTGGCTATCCCCATTTGCGTGAGTAATGGGGGTTGACATGGCATCCACTCATACCATGGTGGTCAACACGGTAGGTCAAACTGCGAGAAGCATAACTTTTGCATATGAGACACGATTGGCGCGATTTTTGCACTGTTGGAAAGGTATCAATGTGTAGAATAGCGTCAAGGGGTCCAAACACATATTGGGAAATTTTTTACCCCTAAAAATGTCATTTGATTCCTCAAAATGGCTCTGAAAGATTTCAAACCCCAATTTTCCAAACTAGGACCTACCATTAAAATGACCCTGCAAGTTGGTTCCTCCAATTTTTTCCACTTTGAAAGCATCAAGATAGGTGAAAAATAATATAATGGTCCAATCTAAATCATACCTCCCCATTTAGGGAGGCTTTTGGTCCCCAAAATCTATATTGAATAAGATGAGGAAATTTTTCCTCTACCTTCGCCCTGGAGTACCACTTTGCTTTGCCTGGAAATTGTCCTTTCAACCCAATCTTCCAAAGGTCATGATGCCCCTTTCTTGTAGTTCTAGA
The DNA here is from genome assembly GCA_009831015.1 of Picea engelmannii. NCBI lineage: Eukaryota > Viridiplantae > Streptophyta > Pinopsida > Pinales > Pinaceae > Picea > Picea engelmannii. The sequence continues at coordinate 144,160 of ML821913.1, forward strand.
TTGCTTCTGCAAAATAGTGTCCTTTGTCAACTCTACCTAAGCATCTAGTGCTAATTCCTCTATGAAAGGTAGGACCTGCTCCACTTCTTGATCCAACATGGAAGATTCGTAGAGTTTGAGATTATCCACATTCACTACTGAGTAAATGCACATGTATGGGGGTAGACTGAGTCTACAAGCGTTATCTCCCACCCTCTCCAATATCTCAAAAGGTCCATATTGTAGAGCCTTGATCTTCTTAGGAGGACCATGTAGTCTTTCCTTGTTCAACTATAGCCAAACATTGTCTCCCACTTTGAATGAATTCTCGGTTATGTGTTGATCATGCATAGCCTTGTATTTTTCCTGTGACTTCTTCAACGTCTCTTGTACTTGCAAATGGATTTGCCTAATCTTCTCAACAAATTTGTATTCTCTCAATGCATCTCATGTGAGGTCCTCCCTCACTCCTCTTTGTTGTCCATATACAACATCCAAGGGTGAAGGTGGAAAATATCCAAAGCAAGTTTCAAAAGGTGACTTACCAGTAGAAGTGTGAACTCCTCTATTATAAGAGTGTTGTATGTAGATCAGATTTTCATCCCAGGTCTTTGGATGCTTTAGATTGCAACCCCTAAAAAGTTGCACCAAAGTCTTGTTGACTACTTATGTCTGCCCATCTGTCTGTGGATGGAATGTTAAAGATCTCTTCAACTTAATGTCCATCTTCTCCCACAATGCAGTCCAAATTGTACTGAGAAATCTAGTATCCATGTCTAAGATGATGCTCCTTGGTATCCCAAAGTGCACCCATACCTATCCAAACAACATGTTTGTTGTGTCTTGTCCTTTGATGGTCTTTTTACAAGGCATGAGAATGCACATATTGTTGAACATGTCAACTACCACAAATAGATATTCATGTCCCTTCTTGGTTGTTGGTAAACCTCCGACAAAATCCATGGAAATGTTTTCCCAAGTTCGAGTGGGTACATGTGAGGGATGGTATATACCTTCCTTCATGTTACTTGGCTTTCTAGTACAACAAAGTATACATCCTCTAATATGTTGTGATACATCTTCTTGCATTCTATGCTAGTACACATACCTTTGTAAGTTGGCAATTGTCTTCCCAACACCAAAATGTCCTGCAACCTTGGAGGTGTGAGCTTTTATGATAAGTTACAATCATTCACCTTCAAGGACACAGAGCTTGTCAAGCTTGTAGCATAACCCAGTCTGGAAATGATAGTCGGCCTTGTCATCACCTTCGTTTATATGAATTTGGCCATGTAGCTGCTAAAACACCTCCTTGAATTCCTCGTCTTCTGTGTATGCCTCTCTATATGCATCATGGGTAAAAGGCTCCATGTACATCAGAGTTCCCAAAGTTGTAATCTTGGATGTGGGTGGCCTTCAAAGCATGTCTTCCAACTTGTTTGTGTTGCCCTTCTTATACTCAATGACTAGATCAAATTGTTGCAAAAACCCCATCCACTCGCAATGTTTGGTTCATTGTAGCTTATTCTAGGCCTGCAAATACTATCACAGGTGATGATGTGTGTGGATGATGGTCTCATTTCCCATCAAATAGTGTTTCCACTTCTTGACAACTTGAACCAAGGTATAGAGTTCCCTGTCATAGGTAGGGTAGTTGAGAATTTCCCCATGAAATATTTTAGAGTGATAGCATACAAGCATTCCTCTTTGCATCAAAATTATTCCCGTGGCATACCTACTTCCATATGTCTCCACTTAGAAATTCTTTTGCAAGTTTGGTAATGTAGGGATTGGTGCTTAATTGTTATTTCTTTTTAGCTCATCGAAAGCCTTCTATTGATTCTTCCCCCATTATAAACTATTACCAGTCGTTGTTGTGTGTGGAGTGGTGCAACTACTGCTGAAAATGAAGCTATGAACTTCCACAAGTATTATGTTTCCCCAACAAAACTTCTTACTTCAGTGACATTTGTAGGAACTGGCCATTTTATGAAGTCTTCCATCTTTGTGGGATCCATCTTGAGCTCCCCTCCACCGATCACATACCCCGAATACACCAAACATTGTTGAGAAAACTCACATTTCTTGAGGTTAGCCAACATCTGGTGGATCTTTGGAATCTCTAACACCTGCATGAGATGTGAGATGTGATCCTCCCAGGTAGCATTATAAACCAGTATATCATCCAAATAGACTATAACTAATGAATCTAGATATGGGAATAATACACCATTCATCAATCTCATAAATGTAGATGGTGCATTACATAAACCTAATGGCATGACCAACCATTCATACAAACCTTGCCTTGTCTTAAAGGCAGTCTTTCATGTGTCATCTTCCTTGACGCGTACCTAGTGGTATCCCGATTTGAAATCCAACCGGGTGAAATAATTTGCATGCTACAATTGATCTAACAGATCATCGATCCTAGGCAGAGGGTACCAATTTTTTAGTGTAATATTGTTCAATGCTTTGTAGTCGATACGCATTCGCCAAGTCTCATCCTTCTTCGGTACACATATGATAGGTGACCCACAAGGTGAGGTGCTTCATTGAATCACACCCTGCTACAACTACTTCTTCACTTCATTTGCTTCCAGAATGGACTGTCTATACATCCCAACATTTGGCAATGGGGAGTCTGGCAATAACTATATCTCATGCTCCACTTCCCTCTTGGTTAGTATCCCTTTAGGCTCATGGACCACTCCTCTATATGCTTGTAGGAACTCCTCCAATTGATGTTTCTACTCTTTAGTACATCCCTCTAGGTATTCATTTACTCTTATCGACTCATCCTTAGTCTTATTTTCTCTCAAGAAAAGTAAAACATATTTCTTACTAGAACTAATCAACTTCTTGGCTTGGTTAGCACTTACTAGTGAGATCTTTGACTTGCCTTTATGTGCATTGATGATGTAGGAATTCCCATCCTTTATTAGTCGGTACGCGTTTTCTCTCTGCATGAAGATTGCATCCCTCATATTCATGTAGGGGCTTCCAAACACTACTCCTCATACGTCAAGGGGTACTACGTCCAATTCCACTTCCTCAATAAAATCAACACTTACAACAAATTTAATCTTACATTGTTTTGTTACCATTATCTCTGCATCCTTGTTTACCCAACCCAATGGATAGGGGCTAGGATGATCATGACCCTTTAATACAAGCTTGCTAACTATATCCATTGTTATGAGATTATCCTATGAACCGGAGTTGAACATAGTGTTTACCTTGGTCTTCTTGACATGAATCTTGATGTGGAAAAGTTTAGTCATCTCCTTCTATTCCTAGTGATAAAGGCTACTCAGATTCACCTCATTTTTCATCGATGTGCATACAATATTCTCATCCACATCAAAGTTGCTTTTAACATGATTGCTCCAATCTGTGACTAGAAGATTATTTTTCTTTGCTTCCTTCTTGCGGTTCCTCAGGTTCAACTATGGATGTAGTTTCCAACACTTTTCCTCAGTGTGGCCATCAATATTGCAATGGTTGTTGGGATCCTTGGACTAATGTGCAGTGGTTGTCGTCTTAATATCCTTTCCCCCTTTCCACTTCTTCTTCCCCTCCTTGGAAGCCTCCTAGTGATCTTTTTGCTTGGAACCACTTGGATATCCTTTCTTGTGGCCTATGTTTTCCAGATACTATGCCTTTACACATGCCTCGTCCACTGTCCTTATATTGAAAAACATCACTTGCTTTCATAGATGGATACGTAGCCCCCCCATGTACTTGAGGAGTACATCTGGGTTTTTGGGAGAGATACCTAACATGATGGCCATCTTTCTGAACTCGATGGTGTACTCATGTACAGTCTGCCCTTGCTTCTGCCTGAAGTAGTGCCATCAGATCCATTGGTCTTATTCATACCCGATAGGGTAGAATTGGGACTTAATGAGGGTTTTGAAGTCCTCTGACCAAGTTACTTGCGGATCACCCTCCAGCCTAAGTGTTTATGTATGGATTTCTCATAGGTTAATGCATGACCCTCTAACTTTAGTCTCACAAATGATATCTTTTGTCCTTCATCTGTATGGTGAACGATGAAATAAATTTCTAGTTGTTGCAACTAATGATTCAGTTTTAATGCATCGATCTCACCTTGATATGGATTTATTCCCACTTTTGCTTCTATCTTGAATAAAAACTGTGAAGGGTTTATGGTACTGGTACCTGGATGCTCTTTCTCCTTTTTTGGATCTTCGTTACCATGATCCGATCTCAAAGTTAGAGCCTCCAACCTCTTCAATCAGTCTAAACTTACTTGTTATTGGTGTCATGAGGAGGGACATATTGCGAGATATGTGAGTGACTTTTTCTTCCAGCCTTGTGAATCTCTCTTGTGTTGGATCTCAAGGGTTGTTATGAACAAACTTGTCTTCCATGGCTAGGGCTCTGCAAATTTCTTCTTAAACCGATCCCTTGAGCCCTGCAACTTCCACATATACCCCAAGAAAACCTACTCTGATACCAATATGATCTGTAAATTATCGTGGATATTCCACTGGACAATTCGTCACAACATATCTAATAAAATTATTGAAATCGTTATGATGAAGCTTAGTTTCCTTTAGATCTCAGATTATTTAATTATTGGTTTTTTCTGCTTAAATGTATGAAATAGATGAAATGCAAAAAATAAAAAACATAAATAAATACTCACACACCATCCACAAATAAACACGAGATAAAACCTGGTAAACCAAATACAAGAAAAAACCCATCTAGAAGGTGAGACTGATATGCTCTATTTTCTTCAAATGCAAGTACAGAGAAAGAGGCTCTCTCTATGGAGTTGCCTTTGACATTGTGGCTTGTATGACTGCTATAGAATCTCCCCTCCTTTATTACGCTTACCACTCTCAGTTGTTGTACTCAACTATGGAACAAGATACAATGCAAAAGAATGGAACCCCTTCTCCTCCTACAATCCTGATATTTAACATCATTGGATAGCCATTCAGGGGTAAGGTTTTGAATTCCTCAACCCTCAATTATGAAAAAAATTTGGACCTTCTAGGATCTTCTTGAAAGTACATATGTGGCTTGCCCAATTTGCATGAGTAATGGAGGTTGATGTGGCATCTACTCATACCATGGTGGTCAACACGGTAGGTTAATTTGCGGGAGGCATAACTTTCGCATACGAGCTCCAATTGACATGGTTTTTGCACCGTTGGAAAGGTGGTGATGTGTAGAATAGCATCAAAGGGGACCCCCAAAAATGTCATTTGATGTCTCAAAATGGATCTGGAAGGTTTCAAACCCTAATTTTCCAAACTGGGACCTGCCATTAAAATGACCTTGCAAGTTAGTTTCTCCAAAAAAATTTCACTCTAAAAGCATCGAGATAGACGAAAAATAATATAATGATCCAATCCAGATCAACTGGTTTGAATTCTCAGGAGCAGTGGTTGTTTGGAAGCCCAGTATTCATGGTGCTAGAGTGTTCGGGGAGTGGAGGAACAAGGGTGTGCGACGAGTGGGTAGCCCAACTATTTCAATGTTAGTGGTCTCTCTTTTTTTGTTTGGTGATTCTGAGGTCATTCGTTTGTATGTTACGCATACCTCTCCCTTTACTTTTCCTGCAATAAGTTGTCAAGGAAATCCTTTCATTTTGATTTTCAATAGAGTTGGAGTGGGTCTATTTTCTCTGTTGGTGCCACTGGGAACTAGGGAGAGTAGTTTCTAGTGGTTAGTTTATTCCTCTGTGAAAGATTGTCCCGTAGAAAGAATGGGTGACATTGATGGCAGAGAAGTTAAGAAAATTATTTGTCGACACGAAGAGACACTCTAGGAAACCAACCAAACCCTCCATAGGATCAACAAGAATTTTTTAGAATTGGAACGAGTTTTAACTAGAAGTGTGGCAAACATAATGGAAATGCTCTAGGTTCAAATACAGAGGATCGATGTCATAGAGGTCGAATGTCAACAACTTCACAATATAGTCATGCCTCAACAATTGTATTCTCTTTCTAGGGAAACCAACTATCTCGACTCTGCCAATTCCTTTCATTCGTCTCTAGAGAGGAAGAGTTTGGGAGTCATCCTCTTGACCCCATGGAAGTTGAAGAACAAGGTCCTCTTTTCTCTGCTGAAGGGAAGGAGGTTCAAAATGGCACTTTAATTTAGTACTCTATGTATTTTTGTGTAATTGTGATTCTTGATCGGTTTTTTAAAATTGTTGTTAGCAAGAATGTATGGAAGTCTAGCTTAGAACAAAATTTATGTTGTTGGTCTACTACTAGGGAAACCAGACCAACAACAAAATAACAGTTTGTGTATCCCAATCGTCTTGTAAAGAAGATAAAACAGTAAACTACATATCCTGGAATGCTAAAATTTGAAGGCTAGATAGTAAAATATGAGACTGTGTTGGTTAATAGATGGATAACTAGGGTGAGGAGGGGCTAGAGCCTCACTACCTCTGAGACTAGAAAAAAAAAAAGATCAATAGTCCTAGCATGAGAAAAATTAAGCCAGTGGAGCCAGATTGTCAGCAGTAGGAACCTGGGGTTGAGGAAGGTCAAGCTCGGTGAATTCCAAACCTGCAACCTTCTCAGCAAGCAAAATGATCTTATGGTCCATGATCTTGGTCTAAAGTTGGACATCATCAAGCTGAAGGAAAATCTCTCGATGGGCCTCATTACGTTCAACCAAAAACTTGCCCATAAGAGTTTTTAGGTGCCAGTATAAGTTGATCATTTTATAGTATTGAGAATCTCTAGCTCGAGAATCCATGGGTAGATGTTCTCATTGACCACCTCGTTCTCTATGAAATGTCAAAGAACTCAAACGTCTGCCTCAACCAAGTCAAGCTCCGCTTGAATTTTTGGGGGTGTGTGAGCCTTACGTTGTAGCACAGTTTTCAGCATTCAATTGCACCCTGAAGGTTGCATGCCTGCCTTGCCTACAACGTGAATAAAGGTGGGATCCCCCTCTCACCATGCGAAAGAATCTAAAAGGGAGACAGACTCAGGGGGAGGACTAGAAGGAAGCAGAGAGATCTAAGTAAGTAACGACCAGAACCAGTAGAGACACCAAGTCTAAAGCCTGAAGAGATCATAGCAAACAAACATACATAGAGAATGGAGGCCTTGGAGATGGTCAGGCGATAGAAAAATGTGACTCTTAGAGTAGACA
>ML821914.1:12516-23057 GCA_009831015.1 Picea engelmannii
GGTCCTGCCGAACGGACTATAGCTTTAAAGGCTTCCAATAGATCTTCTTCGGTTTCGGCACTCGGATTTGAAGCCATATTGGCCGGGCGGCGACCACCAGCGGCTACCACTGCTCCAGATCGCGTGCACGCAGGAGGGGCGAGTTGGAACCGCCGAATCGCGTCCTGTATGCAGAGAGAACGGAGGGAGATCTATAAAACCTTGATCGGCAGCTGCGAAAGACGCTCAGGGCCCCTGCAAACGAAGATCAGATCGGTGGCGGCTAGGGTTTGGACCCTAGCCGCACTGGCTTCCGTCTCGTTCCATCTCCAAGATTTTTTCTTTTTATATGTTGTTCTAATTAGAGGGAAATTTTGACTTTAATTTTGACCAATGGTTAGTATGATAATTTCAACAGATCAAAATGCAACCAGGATATTTTTAAGATCACAATAATGCCATAACAAGTAGAGGCATATCAAAGTAATCAAACTTGGGGTGCATAGTTCCATTGAATGTGTTGGATCTAAGACCCTTCTGGATCTATGATTGTTTCTTAGACAAAAGATCATTTCCCTTGCAAATACTCTTTAGAATAATGATACAATTTGAACATATGTAAGTACATACCTCTGAAAGTATCGGCAGGTAGTGGCACCATCTAGCAGCGACGACAAGCAATAATGAACCTTTAAAACTTCAAAGGTGCTTCAACTTGTAAGGCACACTAGGACAATAAAAATTTGTCCCAACACTTCACAAAAACTTTCACTGCCACTGGTACTGCAATTGGCATGAAGGAACTGGCACTACAACTGCAACTGATACTGCAACTAGTACTACAATTGCAACTGCAACTGCAACTGGTACTGCAATTGCAACTACAACTTAGGGTTTTATGAGGAAACCCTAATTTTTCAAACTTCAAATTTCAGAATTCTCATCCAGGGGCTAGATGCGCCCTCCTAGGGCAAGCTCATAGGTGTGGTTACTTCCCCCAACGTCCTCCTTAAACAGGGAAAACATCACACTTAGGGTTTATGCATAAACCCTAATCCTACAGTAGCTGCAACACTGAAAAATGAATCTTGGAGAGGGTGCATTGAAGCTAGCTACTTCTTATAAACTGTGAGTTGGTCTCTTTTAGGCCTGCTCTGATACCATGTTGAAGTTTTACTTATACAACTAGCAACTACGGTTATTATTTATTATTATAATCATTTAGCATATTCGTTGCATAAATAAGATCACTGAAAGAGAGGCCATCACATAAACAATAGAAACATAGATTATCCTGGGAAACCCTCATGGGAGAGAAAACCCAACAAAAACTTCCTCAGTATAGATAGACCAAAGACCAAACATAAGATCCTCATCTACTCCTTCACTAGGAAGAGTAGTGCACCACTTAACCAAGAAATACCAAGATATAGACCAAAACCCTCCTTGACGTCACCCTCAGTTGCAGTTGTTTCTTCTCCAAGACTTGCACACTGTAGAGCTGGATGTTGTGTGTGTCCAAATGAGGCACTGATCTCTCTTATAAATAGTGGTCTGGCCAGCCTATAATTAGGTCTGGGTTGACCTGTCACTTTACTCTCTTAATTTACAATTAACTGTAAAGTCACAATAGGGTCGACTTTTACTAAGCACAATAGTGCCTAATTAAATATAATATAATAATATTATTCAACTCTCTCTCAGGTAGAATATTCTTCGAAGTTACAATATTTCAACAATATAGTCCCTGTGATCCCATAAAATATGGGCATGTGCAGAAGATTAAATATCAATTTTTTGGATTGAAACATGAACACAAAAGGCCTCTTTTGCATGCGAAAAACTAGAACTATCCATGCATCCTCTAGGGTATTTCCATCCTAGAAAATCAACGACAAATGAAGAAGGTTAACCCATATCGGATTTGTAGAGATTTCCACCATTGGATTTAAATGTAGAGACCAATGGTTGAAATATGTCCTTGCAATGCCATAAAAATATCGGTTCCATTTTTTGAATTGAACATGAACACAAAAAAGCCTCTTCTGCATGCAAAAAATTAGAACTATCCATACATCCTCTAGGGTATCTCCATCCTAGAAAATCAACGACAAATGAGGAAGGTTAACCCATACCGGATTTGTAGAGATCTCCACCATTGGATTTAAATGTAGAGACCAATGGTTGAGATATAGTCCTTGCGTTCCCATAAAAATATCGACTCATGCTAAAGATTACATCTCAGTTTTCTTTAGATTGGAATGTGCACACAAAAAATTACTTCCACATATGAAATGGGAGAGCTATCCATGCATCCTAGAGGACCAAGATTTTAAGATCCATTTGTCCAATTGAGACCGAGCCAGGCCACAAGCCACTGAACTTGCCTATTAGTGCTTGATTTGAGAGGATGTATGATTTCGTTGAGGTTTCAAAGTTAGGTTGGAAGGGGGTCTGTGCGTTTTTCATGAATGATTTCGTTGTAGGGGATGTCCTTGTGGGTATGCGAGAGGTTGCAATCCGTTCAGAAGACATTGTCTTACATCGTAGGGGCTTCGTCGAGGTTCGAAACTCAGCTCACTTGCTTAGCTTAGTCTGTGAGCACCTGCATTAAGCCCAGGTTTATAGGGGAAATCTCTCCTACTCAACATTGGATCTCCTCTGTGACAATTGACAAGTCTGCAGATTCTCCCGGTTAAAAACAATGCTTTGAGAGACGAATTAGGGTCTGAGGGCATGTACAGACCTACATATGTGATGGTGGGTGCCATGGGAGTAGAGACTCCAAACACTAATAGGGATGAATAGGTCGAGCTCAAGGAGCTCTAGAGAATGGTGGTGGATGCTTCAAATAGAGTTGGTGACTAGGGAAAAATCCTAGCTACAGTGAACTTTACCAGAGCTCAATTTTTCTTCCATTCCAAAATAAAAATAAACATGATAAACACCGACCCCAGTGGTGATTTTAATAAATCATATGAACTTAGAATTTAGAAATAGAAAAATCAAGGCATGTGAGGATACAATCTAAACTAGATTTTATTCATCACATGTACTTTCTTGCTTCAAAAGGTGTTTAAGATTGCATTATTCCAATAGGTTGTCCTGTTAAAATTGTTTATTTTTTCTTTCTTTTGTCCAAACTTGATGTTTAGTTTTTGAAAAAATTCTTACCTACTTGAACTCTACTCATAAGGTCTTGGTTATACTTGGGTATGCATGGTGAAGATAAGGTAGTGAAATGTTAATGTCGAGCTATGTGTAGGGCTATGATAAACTAATGCAAATCTCAAGTTAATGATAATTATGCACCTAGCATCATCCTAGGTAATACATGGGCCGAATAGAGGGATATAACCTTTACCAAATAAAGGTTATACAACAGAAAAGAACGTAAATGTTATATATAGATTATATATAAAGCAATGGTAGATTCAAAGAGTGAATATGTGATGCATAATGTTTTTTCTCAAAATAATATCCTTAAAGGTGGTTGAAACCAAAGATAATTTGAGCATATAGACTTGAAACTTAGGTATGGTATGATGATATAAACATTTGCTTGTTCTTTCTCAAACTAGGACACGTATCCTTAAATAAATGTTATCCCCAAAAATTAGAAAATGTGAGCATGTTGGTTGTGTTAAGGCCCAAGAATCATGAATTAGGAACTTTGACCTCAAAAACTATGATCTATGGGAACTTTAACCTGAAGAACTTTGACCTAAAGAACTTTGACTTGAGGAACTATGACCTGATGAACTTTGACCTTAGAAAATATGATCTTAGGAACTTCGACTTGAGGAACTATGACCTTAAGAAATATGACCTTAGGAACTATGACCTCGGGGACTATGACCTAAGGAATTATGACCTCGAGAACTTTGACCTTGAAAACTATGACCTCATGAACTATGACATCATGAAATTTGACCTTAGGAATTATGACTTTTAGAATTTTGACCCTAGGAACTATGACCTCAAGAACTTTGACTTGAGGAATTTTGACATCAAGAACTATGACCTCAGGAGCTTTGACCCGAGGAACTTTGACCTCATGACTTTGAATTCAGGGAATTTGACTTTAGGAACTATGATGTCAAAAACTTTGACTTGAGAAACTATGACCTCATGAACTTTGACTTGAGAAACTATGACCGAAGGAACTATGAACTAGTTCCTCATATAGGTAAAGAGAACCTCAACTTGTAGAGATCGAAAGAACTTTGGAGACTTTGGTCTAGCATAATGATATTGGGTTGTTCTTTGAGTGTGATCTATTGGAACTTAATAAGCTTGAATCTACTCGAGCTAAGTTGTTGGTGCATAAGGAATCAGATTGTCGCATGAAGAGTCGGGCTACTTAGGAGTTTTGACCTTGATAACTATGTTACCTATATTTAGAATTTTTTTACATCTAACATAATTATTAATATTCAGGGACTTAAAGTTACTGCTGGTACTTACATTTCACATATTTTCTTAGTTGATGATGTTCTCATTCTAGGAACTGGCAAGTATGAGGGCTGGATGGTTTTTAAACTATATTATCAAATTTCTGTCAAGCATCTGGGATGGATGTAAATTGCCAGAAGTCGTGCTTCCTTGTACAAAATATTGATCATACTCTGGAGCAAAGATTGAAGACAACCTTCAATATACAGTTTGTCTGCATCGATCAAGGTATGAAATACTTAGGTTTTTTCTTAAAACCAAACAACTACAGGGTGGTCGATTGGAACTAGATGATACAAAAGATTGAAAAGTGGATTGGGAACTGGACCTTCCATTGGCTATCCTTGGGAGGCAGACTTATTTTAGCTAAATTTGTTCTGCAGAGTCTTCCCGTCTATTGGCTTAGTCTTGTAAAGATTCCATCTTCCATTCTTCACAGAATTCAACTCCTTATTTCGAATTTCATTTGGAAAGGAGCAAAAAAAAGTACAGGTTTCCACTTAACAAAATGGCAAAATATTTCTAGGCCAAAAGAAAGGGGTGGATGGGGCATCAAAAATATTTTATGGTTCGCCTAGTCCTTAGCTACTAAGCCTTGCTGGAGAGGATTATTTGGAAAAGGACTATGGAATTCGATCCTAAATAAGAAATATTTAAAAGGCTTAGACTTATTTCTTGGCTGCACAGAGAGGAGCGCAAGTTCCCGATAGCTTCTATCATCTGGAAGAATTTTATGTTTTCCTTACACATCATCAAAAGATGGTTGGCCTGGTCGATTGGTTCTGGTAATCGAGTTATACTTGGGTATGATCCATTTATTGGAAGTAATTCTTCATATAAACTCGCAGGTCCTTTAATTCAACACTTAAACAATTTAAATTTATACTCCTTAGCGCATGCAACCCTCCCAGTCGGTTCTAGAATAAATCAAAGATGGTACGAGGCAAACCAACTTGGATTGACATGGGAGATGAATACATAATGGAATGAATATGTTACAATGTTAAGGAGCAGTGGTATAAAACTAAATAACACTAGTGACAAGATTGTATGGTCTTGGAACAGAGCGACAGGTGATGTAACTGCAAATTTAGCCTATCATTATGTTACTTTCTTAAATATTTTGGACGAAAATAGATGGTGGTATAAAGGTATCTGGAAAGTAAACATCCCATATAAGATTATTTGTTTTATGTGGCTGTGCTTGAAGGACTGTATACTTTCTGGAGTAAATTTTAGGAAGAGAGGAGGTATTGGACCATTGGTTTGTAGTCTATGTTTCAAAGATGAAGAGACAACCAATCATCTTTTTGTGGATTGTAATAAAATTCAAAACATTTGGAAAGATGTTTTGAATTTTCTAAAGATGTTGGGAGCTTGGAGTTGTTCCTCTATAGAGGAAAATTTGAAACTCTGGTTTATTCAATACCCAAAAATGAGGCACATTCCATTTTTAGTGAAATGGGGCATATGGAAATACATAAATAAAATCTTATTTGAAAACTGGAACAGACAAGAGTCCAGGATAGTCATTAAAATCATTTTATCAATCAAAGAACATACTGGTAATTCTGAAGATGACAATTTTGAGTATATTCTCGGTCCAGTTTTCTTTGATGATACTCCAATAGGCTTCTTTGATGGTGTAGCTATTGATGATGTATGTGGCATTCGAATTTTCTTGAAAATCACTCCAGGTCACTTTTTCAGAGAACATTTTGCTGGAGGCAATGGAAATAATATGAAAGATGAACTATTGGGTTTATGGGGGCTTTTACTTCTTACTTCTAGATTATCCATTAAAAAGTTGATGGTTGTTGGAGACTCAAAGGTCACTCTTGATTGGATAAATGCAAAATCCAATTTGAACCTGCTATATCTCAATTCCTGGAAGGATAAGATCGGGAGATTAAAGGATAAATTTGATTCAATCAAATTTATGCATGTTCACAGAAAATTTAACTCAGAAGTAGATACCTTATCAAAGAAGGCTTTGAAGCAACCTACTGGATGAATTTTTTATGAAGAAACTATAGATGGAGATGTTGTTTCTCTAGATAAAATCTTATTTTAAAATTGATCACTATAGCTGGAATCTTTTTGTTATGATTTTGTAATTAACATAATATGTATTATGTAGACTTTTAACAACATAAAGAAATCAAGGATCGAAATAGAAATGATTGAGTCCTTTTTTGGATATTTTGATGTGATCATTGAACATATGATCCATATGTACTTGAAAGTTTCACTTGATTCATAATAGAATAACAATGGAATTGTTTTTTATGCGTGAAAAAAATAATAATTAATCAAAAAGTTAATATTTTCTAAATTAAATTAAGAAACAATTTATTTTTAATTACTTTGTTTGAAATTTAATTAGTTAAAAAAATTAAATTATAATATTTCCTAAATTAAATAAAAAAATTATTTATTTTAATTTTGTTTGAAGTTTAATTTTACATATTGCACTACTATACAACAAGATAGAAAAATAATTATATTTTTATTTTTTTGTGTTGAAACATTTAAACAATACACTAAATATATGACATTAATTTAGAAAAATAAATCTATTTTTTTTTGGGGTTAAAACATTCAAACAATGCATCAAATGCACCAAATACATGACATTAATTTCAAAAATAAATAAAAAAGAATACAATTACCAAAAAAACATTAATACTAATGTCTAATATGTATAAAGTTTTAGTTATTGATTCCATCATTTAGGTATTAAAGTGTTGCACCAACAATAACATATATCTTGTACCTAGTATAAATAATAAAATGTTGTCATTATAAAACTCAATATTCATATAGTTATAATTTTTTTTAATAAAATGAAAATTAAATATTTGAAAATGTTATTTAATTATGTCTTTTATGTATAAAGTTTTATTTATTGATTCCATCATTTAGGTATTAAAGTGTTGCACCATATCTTGTACCTAGCATAAAGAATAAAATGTTTTCATTATAAAACTCAATATTCATATAGTTATAAATATTTTTAATAAAATGAAAATTAAATATTTAAAAATGTTATTTAATTTTTAAAATATTATCTACTTAGCACAAATATCTTAGAATATCTCTCCAAGTTAAGGGATACCTACTTTTTCAATTTTGATTGTCAATAGCATGTCATAAGAGACCACCATTAGTAACATATAGATAAATATTTTTAATGGAAAAATATATAGCTACTCTTTTGAAAATGTTATTGTGTCCTAATTAGATATCAAATAAATTTTCAAAATATTGACATCAACAACAATAATAATAAATGTCAACATGGCCTTGGTTGGTTGGTAAGGAGGAGGTGTTTCTATTACTTTGACCAATACTCAAATCTCTTAATAACATTTTTTCCCCTTGTGGATTGGTGTTCATGTATAAGAAAATAATCTGTCCTTAGGTATTTCCCTTGTGGGTCTTCCAACATATAAGAAGAGCTTTCTACTTTACTTTCCGATTGTACACGATTGTCACATTCCAATTTTAGAATCATTTTTGGGGCTCATACCATTTACAATGTTTAAATTGACATTCATATTTCACTCTGATGCTCAATCTTAAACCAGTTTCTACAAGAGATAAATGCAGCCTTTGAATTTAATTTCTATACATACAAATTCCCATCTTTAGGAGTTTGTAGAATAACATTACATGTTTGGTTCTCCACAAGGCAAGTTTGCTAATCAAACTCAACATCCAAGCCCAAATTTGTTATTTTTGCAGTAGATATCAAATTTCTTTCCAAATTTGGCACATGTTAGTTTGTAGAGGGAAATAAATCTTTTGTAAGTTTTTGGTCATGTGTTGTGTCCTCTATAATCTATAGTCACATAGCTTCATTTGGATTGGAATTCTTAATCTTAGCACTAGGATCTTAAAAAATAACAAGATTTGACTTTGCAACCTTTGGAATCCAAGAATCTCTTTGTCTTGGCATGGAAAGTAACTTCTCCATCAAGCTCAATGCCAACATCAACCCTTTGAGTTTATTCTCCTATTAATACATCAACAACTATTCAAAAAATTAGATTTTCTTTGTTCAATGCAATTATCTTCAAATTATAAAATGAATAGTGGAAACCACTTTAATAACATAAGAATTTACTAAAGTTATGAGACTTTATCCGCTCAATCCAAAGAACAATGATCTAAAAGAAAACATTTGCTTGTGAAAATATGTGATCAATCACATTGTTTCCCTCCCTATAATTCATCTCAATTCATCTCTTCCTTGCTTTTCTGATTAACAATGTCCATTAAAATGTTATTTTAATGGAGAATGCAAGTTTTTCTTATTAACAATGTCCATTAAAATATTATTTCAATGGAAAATGCAAGTTCTATCACAAATGTTATTTTAACATCCTCCTTATGCTATTTTTCAACTTCAATTTTGCTAGTAACAAGGCTAGTTGACTTCATATTGACGTTGTTAATTATATAAGCTTCAAATTGGACTTCTCTTACTTTTGACTTGTTTGTTATTCAAAGGATAACAATCAAGAAAAAATTAACTTTCTTTAAATAATAATTAAAATTGTCTTAAAAAAATAAATTAAAATTATTTAAAAAATTAATTTGAAAATTAATTATATATATATAAATTTTTCTTAAAATAATTTAATTATATTTCCTAAAAAATAAGTAAAATGATTAATAAGAATTTTAACAAGTATCAATCAATTATATTGTGTCTTTATATATTATATAAAGACATAAAAAATTCATAATATTTAAAGTTATTAACTTGATTTTTATTAATATAATCTCAAAACCAACATCAACATGTAAAGATATATATTATTATACAGTAACAAAACTCAATTTTGGAAAAAAATATAATATGCACTTACATCTAAAATATACTTAGGAAAATATTTATAAAAACAAATAAAATACCCTTACAAAAATGAGATGCAAAGCTTTCACGCTTGACTTTTAAGATAAAAACATAAAACATCATGGAATTTTTTCTGTCACTTGGCCTTTTTCGAATAAAATCATAAATATTCACTAGATTGTCTATCCAAAAGTTTGTTATGACTCTTAAAAAAAATTCCAAAAGTTTGTTATGACTCTTAAAAAAAATCTTAATTGAACGGACTATAATAAAGCTTTTTCAATTAAAACGTTATTGCAACCCATTAGAGTGATTGTTCAAGATGTTAGTGTTAGAAGTTGTTTTTAGACTGCCTTAAGAACAAGTTTAGCATATTTTAGAATCAAATTGATTCGATTGGAATGTAGTGGATCAAGAAAAAGAAAATTAGAAAGAGAAAAGACAATAACCTACTGTAGATCAGTGATGGACCATTGGATTATGGAGTCAAGAAAACACCCTGCTCATTAAATGCAATCAATCTACCTATAAGATAAAGAGTTTATATAATAATGAATAAAAAAAAGGAAAAGATAACAAAAATCAAAACATTCACAAGGCAAAAATCCTCTCTACATAAAAATTCAAAGTACTTGAATGTAAACAATGACTAATATGCAAGACATATCAAATCTTCAAATGCTCAAAAATCCATTAATCAAAGACAACCATGGTCCTCAAAATATATGATTTATTCAAATAAAAAAACAAATTAAAATTAGAATGAAAACAAAAAAACACAATCTAATAACACACATATTATAAACCTTCAATAACAGAAATGCTTACATCCCAAAATATCTCCTACAACTTTCTCACAGTTCTTCTTGGATCTTCCAAACTCTCTCTCAAACCTCTCGGGTCTTAGAGATCATTCCCTCCCTCCTTTCCATTACAAAATGTTTGATTTAAATAAAAAAGAATAATAACAAAATGTCCTAGTTTACTGGAAAGAAAATTCATTCAAATTCTAAGGCATAAACTAAAACTAATGTATTTGTAAAGGCTGTCGAATAACCGAGTTTTTTTTTATGTCAAGTCTCCTTTTGAATTTGGATATGATCTTCATTTGATGAATCCCCTGCCACCTATACCTTGAAAACCTGGATATTACTCAAACATTGCTCCTCAGATCACTAATAATCTGGAATTGATGAGAAATGATCACTAATAATCTGGAATTGATGAGAAATAAGGCTGAACT